>BQNB010007840.1:2530-89083 GCA_026074375.1 Tanacetum coccineum | reverse complement strand
GAAATAGGCTGTTTACAGAAAGTGGGCTTTTTAAAACTAAAGAGCTAGGTCTCACTATTTTGCTTGCACATAGCTCAAATTAAGCTCAATTTTAACACTAAAAGTTGTCCTAAAAAGCTTATGATATGTAGAAGTTAAAAATGATAAGCTACTTAAACTGCAAACACTTAATGCTAACTGAATCTAGCTATCTAAATGTCAAACTCAAAAATAAGCACTAAAAGTTCAAAAACAAGATAAGCTAAACAGAACAATAAGCTACTACTGAGGCTAAGATTTAGAAAACTTAACAAGCTACTTATATGCTATGAATCCAAATTGTAAAAGCAAATAATTTAAGCTAAAAATCAAGGATTAGAAACTAATGATTACTTGCTACTGTTTTTTTGGTTTTTTAAAGATTTTTGATGAACTTTGAAAGCTAATTTACCCTAAGAAATAAGCTAGGAATGTAAAAACAAGTTTTAAGCCACTTTATCCTATTTCTAAACTATAAGCATACTTAATTCGAACAAGTTTAACCTACTTAAGCTACTAGAATCTTGATCAAAAAGCACAGCAGTTTAAGACTGCAGTGTGTCCTACTGATGCACTTGACCAAATGGTTAAAACCAACTTGCAGGTGTCCTTAAGGGACAACCCGGCACTACACACTCTTATTGAGTGTGTCTAAACTCTAATCAAGCAAAAACCGAGCTCAAAAAGGCTTGGTTCAAAAATTCTAAAGATCTAAAAGAGAAAATGCTCCCCTGGTGGAGAAATAAAGAATTTAAGCCTTAACATGCTAATTTTTGAAATCTAATCTTTGAAAACTCTTTCACAACTAATTTTAAATGAAAATGAAACTGACTCAAGTAAATAGCACAATTCACTTTGACTTTTAGAGGTCAAAATGTACTAAACCAAACACTCCTTTATCCTTGACAGATTTTACTTGAACTAGCAATTTTGAAATCTAATGAACACAACTTGATTAACAGATAATGAACAACTTATAATAAGCCTAATGAGCAATCCTAAGCATACAATAAGCCATAAACAATAATCTACACTAATTAAGCTAATATTTTTGGTTTTTTATGATTTTATGACAGTTCAAAACAAATCTAAGATTTAAGCTATACTAACTAAAGATAGATGATCAATTAAAACTAATAAGCACATGAGATGACAATAAGCACAAATAAATAAATAAAATAAGCAGATTAAGCAAAATAATAAAAAAATAAGCAGATCTAAACTAAGTATTAAAAGACAAGTAAAATTAATGAAGACTTACTTAAGCCTTAGCTTAACAAAGGCAACAATAAGCTCAAATGAGCATCAACAGCTCTAGCTTATCTTAAGGATAAGCTAGTATAAGTCCTTATGAGCTCTTCCTTGTTTAGCTCATCTTCCAAAAGCTCAAACCCATTAAGCAAAGGTATTAAGCTGTTTTTATAGTTTGAGTAGATTAAATGGCCAATTAAGCTCAATCACAAGCTTAGAGACTTGCGAGAGCTAGAATGAACTTATGTGAGCTTATGAAACAGCAGCTTAACATTTGAAGAAGATTAAGAGCTTATGAGTAAAAAAAACAGCTTATAAAAACTAAAAGTTTGATTTTATTAATAACTAAAAGAGATTACAATGCTTTGGAAAATGAATTACAAAAGCTTTAATGAAAATTACATTTAAAGGAAAATTGCATAAGCTAAAACTAAATTAAGCTAAATTTCTAAAAGCTAAAAACTAGGTGTCGTGTGTGTGTGAGAGTGAAGGGCTATTTATAGCCATCTTCTGAATCTTCTAGGCTCCTTGGTTGTTACACGCTCCTTCCTCTTTTGGCCCTTAGATCATATCAATCATTGGATGCTTAATTTGGGACGTTGGATCACATCTAGCTTCACACGGATTGCCAGCGTGGCAATCCGTGATGTGACAGCTAGTGTGCTAGATTTGTGAGTAAGATTAGTACAAATCCCCTCATTCCTTGTGATTCTTACTTGCCACCGTGTCATTCTTTCTTGGGTTTGGCCAATCAGACGCTTGAATGACGTTTTAACCCTGCCATGTTGTACTTTGCTACTTGAATTGTTGATCCACATGGCCAATTACCATTTGCCCCTTGTTTTTTATCCAGGTTAATTTGGGGAAGGAGATGAACAGTAAAACTTTTTCTCCCGCCCCTTTTTTTTAACTTATAAAGGGTGCGTTTGATTATTTTGACCCGGGACTTTGACCTGGGTTTGGGCCGGGTTATAAGGGATTTGGGCCCGGGCTTTGGTTGGATTTGTTATATGAAAAAGTTAACGGGTGTTAACTTCTATTAATAGAAGTTAACACTGTTAGGGCTTTAAAGGTTTTTATGAATTTTTGTGAATTATGAGGGACTGGTTTGGTAATTTTGGGATTTTTATCTTGTTGTGACTTTGACCAAGGGTTGACTGAGGGTTGACCACTGCTGACTTTTTGACTTTTTTGTAGAAAACTTTAGGCTCTTTGTGTGCTCTTCCGTTCTCGTGTTCGTTTTTTGCTCGGTTTTAACCATTTTTTTGTGATTTTTGCTTTATCCGTACCTACACAATAAGAAAGACAAAACAAGCAATATACAAGCCTTTTATGCACAGTTTTGGTCTTTTTAGGGTCTATTTTGATATAAAACGGATATGTGTTTTCACACATATCAGTTATTCAGGGGAGTGATACGGAGATAGCAGCTAGTGTTATCGTTGGAGAGATTGGTCCGAGAGTCCTTGCTGTTGAGGGGCAAATGCAGGTGATGGCGTCCCAGATGATTCAGGCTGTGGATAGAGTGGAGCAGGTTAGTGCTCAGGTCGAGTTGGGTCAGCAGACTTCTACCTAGAGAGACGAGACGGTTACAGGATTGACTCAGCAGGTTCAGGCCTTGCAGGTAGATGTGCAGCAGAGAGACACGCAGATCCAGTAGCTGCAGACTACTGTTACCGAGATGAGCAGCAGGGAGAGCACGCTGATGCGGTGCATTTTGGGATTGGAGAAACGGATTGCAGCCTTAGAGAGAAGACCACCCGGACCCCAGTAGTCCTATTTGTATTTTCATTTTGATTTTTAATTTAGATGATGACCATTTGTATAGCCACTAAACTGCTAGTGTCAGTTAGTGAGGTCATGCTGTCGGGTGTATTTTGGTTTTTGTAAACACCACAGCCATTCGGATATGTTAGGACTCTTGTATTAGAAACTTAGACTCATTATGATTGGATGTATCGGTCTTGGAACTGAAGATATTGTAACTCTTGGGGGAATTTTGGTTTTACTTGTACTACCCCCGACATTGGTATTATTATGGAACTAGGATTTTTCTTTTTGATTATGAGTTGTATGATTGTAGATGTTGATAGGTATATTGGTTAGTCTTGCTGTTAGACTGACCCAATTCCGAGCGTGGAACGATTCCGTTTGGTGGATCTTTCGCACGTGTACGATATTATCTTGCATAGTCCATGAGTAGGTATTAATTTTGAAACTTGCTGTGACCGTTGACCAAACTGTATTCAATGATGTTTTGTGACTTGATGATTTTAAAACTGTGAATTCAAATAACAAATTTGTGTGTTGAACAAATGTCGTTGCGCGAATCATATTGACTATGTTGTATAAATCGTTTGTGTAAACAATGAAAAAGTGTGTTTTCAAATTTCATAAACTGACCCTATGGTGTCAAATAATTTTTTTTTAAAAAAAATAATATGTGTATATATATATATATATATATATATATATATTCTTTTTACATAATGTGTATGAATAAAAAAAATTTATAAATAAGAATGGAAGGTGGTGCTATCTTCTTTTCTCTCTTTTGAAATAATTTGATTATTTACTCTTTGAAAATTTTCTTGAAATAAATTTAAGCGTGTAGCGTATGGAAAAGAAATGTTTTGAAAAAGAAGGACATGATGTCGTTTGGTCCTCAATTATGCATAACCTGATTAACTATGCATAATTTAGGAAGAACCACGCTATGTCAGATAAATCGTCACCCTTAAAACACTTGGTAATTGAGATAAATGTTTGGGTCAAGCTTCCGGAAGGAGAAAATATTTTTACCATATTACGGATTCTTATGCAAGTAACCCTATCCTTATCGACTGCATGGAGAGAGTCTCATGCGAGTCATTATGACTGAGTCGTTTCAAAGCGGAAACACCTACGGTATTGTTCGAAACTAGTGTGTCTAGAAGGGAGTGATGTTCAGTTCGTAGTATCTAGGAGCGGTGATTGTTATGAAGACGTGTCAAGACCAAGTATAGTCGGTGTGCTAGTAAGCAATGATAGATTTGAGCTATCAAGGGTGTAAACCTGATATCGACACTGAGAAGGGATCTTCTTGGAGATGTAAAGATTCCTAAGGTGGGTGGAAGCTGAGATGGTTAGTCCCGAGGTTGAAAGTGAGAAATGGAGAAGACCTCTCCTACATTGGATGTATGATGCCTTAAATATATCAACTGATGGCCGTGAAGAAGACTTCTTTCCCCGAAATGGAGTGTAGTGGTAGTGTAGTCGTAAGTATACCTGATGACGTCAAGGATTTTAATGAGACACTATACGATACTTGACCTACGGTTAAGTGTAGTGGCCCTTACTCCGGGACGTGACGACCCAAGGGCGTAAAGAGTGGCGAATTGATTGAGATTCTAGCTAAATGGTAACGTCCGTTTCCATTACTGGAGGAACAACCAAAATAGCCAACGTCTTAAGTCGAGCGGTATTGAATTAGGAGTGTGAGTATTTTAAGTGATTATTTCGATTCAATGATCTGATTCATCGGGGATATGATGCGATGTATTGGGATCAAGCCTATTGTGCTAGTCACTATGTAAAGACGTTGGAATCTTTGATTTTTTGTCGATCGAGGCAATGAGCCCCTGATGCGTTAAATTTGTTTTCTTGACTATTTTTCAATTTGCTTTCGACAATGTTGTGTTTTTAAGCGGGATTAACCCGCCGAATTAAATGTTGTAATTACGTTGCTTTTAATGTTGACTATGTGCCTATTGAATGATAAATGAGAGCTTATGTCTCTTTTGTGTTGCCGTGATACGGCTTAGGACGTAAGTGAATGGGTATACTTACCCGAATGTAGATGAAGGTTGATTTGGGAGGTACGTAAGCCTAATAGTCTATTTTTGATTGTGGCTTGTTAGCCCACAAGCATGACTATAGATGACCAAAATCTAGCCGTGATTTGATCGATATCATTACCAAGAAGCTTGGCCATCTGGCAAGCTTCGTATAATGAGCAATATAAACGGTTGGGTATGAACCCGCGTGATGAGCATAGCCACTGCTGAGGCTTCCTGATAATTAAGCACAAATGATTTGCTAAAACTTATGTAAAGCAAGCATGATTGTTGCCAAGCGTGATGATAAACTAGGTAGAAATATAGAGTCATTTTTTAAAATGACAGGAAAAGAGCCGAAATATGAGCTTTAATTGATTAGTGATTTTATAATGTTAGCGCGCTATAAATGCGTTGGAATGGAGTCGTAATGTACTCCGGAATTATTTTCGCAACCGGTAGGGCCATTACTAAATGCGAACCGGGAGTCGACCATGTGTAATTTATGGATTTTTTGGATAATTGACTAAGTATTGTGGTTTTGGATGACAGACGCATAAAAATATATCAATTTTTCGATTATTGACGTATTCTTTTTTGATTTTAGTTAGCGACATATTGTTTTAGTTTTGTATAAACGATGTGCCGTTTATTTTTGTTGTAAAAGATCACCCAAACAAAAGACTTTTTTGTTTTGAATCCTTCTTTTAAAGTCCTTCAGTTTAATAATGACGCATTTATGTTTTCCCGGATATGTTTTGGCGACAGCACTTTTGTCCTCTTATAGCAAGAGCAGAATGCAGTTGTAACCTTATATTTGTTTTTTTATTGATATGAATTATCATGTGTTTTGTTGACTTTCCATCCGGAATAGTCGGAACGAGTATTATATCGAGTAATTCTTGCATTCGGGCACGTGAGGCCATCAAATCGCAAGGAAACCGTCCCACCGAAAGACAAATCAAGACGAGTAAGAAAGGATGAGCACCGGGACGGCGCTCCCTTAAGGTGGGTGGAATGTAACAACCCGAGTTTCACGACGCGTATGACGATCGTGAATTCGACGTCATAGATTAATTATATTTCTTAGTTCGTGTAAGCGAAAACGTCGACATTTAAAATTTTTATTTGTCCGTTAAATAATTATTTCGTATTTTAATACGAACGGAAATTTAAAATATTTATTTTTGACGTTTCGCGAGTCACCGTTTGACCGCGTGTTCGTTAACCGTTTCGAGCATCGTAAAATTTTTTGACGCATCTCGTTATTATTTTTAAGATCGTAAATATATTATTTTTATGAATGTCGTCATTTTGTTCCTTGTCTTGAGCCGGATTCGCATTTTAAAAGTGTACACATTTAATTAAATGTTTTAAGCTAAGAAAAGTGTGACGGAAAATAAAATGGTCTCGGAAGTGAAATCCCGAGCCACGGTTGTCGTTTTTAACTTAAATAAAAGTATGGTGTGTCAAAAATCTAATAAGAGAAAAGAAGGGAGGACCATTCTTGCCAAATAGCTAAAATTACAAGTATATATACATGTGTTTTTTTATTTTTTTTTTTTACTTCCATATTTTATAACACAAAACACACACTTTCTCTCCCCCTTTGTATTCGGCCGGAAACCACCACCACCGCCGGAAAACGTTTCCGGTCACCGAAAACCGCCGTGGTCGCCGAAAAAATCACATGCATTCCGATCAACCTATATTTTTCGAATCCTCTCTTCATTTCCTACACATCTACGCAATAAAATAACACATGCAATGGATATTTTTGGAGTTGGAGTTCGGGTTTGGTTCATAAGATTTCGAGTTGAGGGGTTGTTTAAAATGGTTAGATTAGTGATATTTCGACGTGGGTTTTGTTTAAAAGTTATGGGTTTAGTGTTTTGGGTTCGGTTCGAGTTTCGGGTAAGATAAAGGAGAGATTTCGATCATTGATTTTGCTTATTATAGCATTGTGAGCATTCTTTTATGTTTTGTTTCGTTTATTTTATAGATTTGATTATATGTGAATAAGGTCCTACATCTTGCTTTGGTTAGGAAATAGATTGTGATTGGATTGATTTAGTTGAACGGAGATAGGTTTACTAGGCAATTTTTTGATGTCGTTTGTGCAGGTGAAAAATGAAGTCGATAAAGTTTTTGTAAACGTTAATTTCGAGCAGAAAGTTTGGCTCAGAAAAACGAGGTTCAAAAAATTTATAATGAACTGATTTTTTTAATGTTGTAATATATAGAGTTAGTCACAATGTACGTTTCGGTAATTTGAGCGTACATCCGTAACTCCCAATAACGAAAAGAATGTTAACGGCAACAACATTTTAATAAAAAACTAAAATTTTTGCAATCAGCTCTTTGAGCTTAATTTAGGTTTGCTTTAGATCAGATTTTTAAAACGGCGGATCTTTGGGCCTTTTCGAGTCCGTTTTTCGTCCTTCCGGCAAAACAACACGAAAGTTTGTCCAGGAATGAACTTGTTACATAAAATCTTCCTTTTGTCAAAGTCACGAAAATGTGATTTAGTAACGGATCAAAACCGATGGTCAAAACTGCAGCGTTTTATTATCATAGTCAAGTTTCAGCATAATTAAAAAAGGCATTTTGGTAATTTTTTTCGAGATTCAGAGTCTCAGCTAAACTAAAAAAGTTGGTCCGAATATCATTTCGCATAAAATTATTCTTTGTCCGAATCGTGAAAATGTGATTTAGAGGGTCGTTTAGAGCGGGTCAGATTTGGGTAAAAATAAATATAAGTATAAAGGTCAAAGAAAGTCAAATATTGACTTTAAAAAGTCAACATGTTAACATTAAACTTGTCGAAAAATGCCTTTAATTAAAAAATAATAAAGAAATATGGTAAATAAAAAATATATGGGGGGGGGGGGAAAAAAATAAATTTTTGTTGTAATTTCATTAGTAATACATTACGAGTAAGACATTTAGACTTAAACGATGGATTACAAACGTGGTAGGTTCTAAAATAGAAACTTTTATAATAATACGAGCATATAATAATCAGTATGAACAAAATAATAACTCACATGAAATTGTCGAATGGTTTCCGAACGAGAAACCTAAATATTAATCACAAATATATTTTGATAACGAGACTTACCTAAAATAGTAACTTTCCAAAGATTGAAACTTTTTCAAAAATAAAAGTTTCTTAAAATAGAAATCAATTCGATTAGCGATGTATGATAATCAAAATAAGAAAGAACGATCGTAGACTTAATATTGTTGGGAGTTTTAGAATTTAAGGCTCAAAGGATTTCCTTCATCACAATGAAATTATGTTTGTGTGTGATGATGTGATATATATTATAATATAAATATAGTATAATATAATAATAATAATAAATATATATATATAATATAATATATATATTATTTAATATTATATTATAGTGTAGTAATATATATATTATATATATATAGTATATAATATTAGTATAATAAATACTATATATATTAATATGAATAAGATTTCGTTGATACGAATGTACGCATCGTTGATTTATACTTTCCCCGGTATAGTAAATCGAGCGACATGAATTATAGGTCGTGGATCTGTTTTCTTGATTTTTCCATGGATTATTTCCGATTATTTTGAATCTTCGGTCTTTCGATCAATGTGAGTATCATACCTCGCTTTTAAGTGTTTTAAATGTTTTTAAACCCGCGAGGGGGATACATGCTTGTTTTGAAAATGAGAACGCAATGTATTTTGATGCTAAATAAGATTTCATTTACTATTGAGTATATGTCTTTTACTGTGTGACCGTTAATTGCCTTGTTGATAGTGAAGGCTAATGCATTAAATAGATCTATCGGGTTTGACAACCCTGTCTGGGGTATGGATCCGACGGTGAGCACCCTGTAACGGACATTATGTGGTCAGTATTAGGGGAAGTTGTAACACCCCCATTTTTACATATAACAGCGGAAGCTAATCTGGGGTATTACTTCAAGGTACAACAGTCATAATCATAGAAAACGAATAAAAAATAGTCATTTTTTAAAATAAGTTATCATTCATTATTTCTTCAGAGTTTTTTAAACCAAACGAGAGGTTCCCTAAACATCTATAACAGAATTAAAGTTTGAAATGATAATGGTTTTTTTTCCATCTTCATGTCCTCGCCACTACCGTGCCATTAGTTTTACCTGAGATAAAACATGCTAAAAAGTCAACACAAAGGTTGAGTGAAATCCATAGGTTTAAGTTTATAATTTTGAATGCAAATGCAAAATGGGCTAGTGTTGATATACACATGTTCTTGAAAACATATTTATTATTTCTATAAAGCTCCCATTGATCCCGAAAGCCTTAGGGTATGGTGATACGTTATAACCCCTGCGGGTACCTTTGCCAAAATACCCGCGTGATTTTCTAATGATGTGCAATTGGTTTTACTCCCCGAACTGGGGTAAACACCAACGGGGAAGGTCCACCCAAAATAGATCTATTCACATACATTCGCGCTTACTACGAGAGAAGTAATGTTAACGGTTCCATGATTATGGGACTTAAAGGTAAAGCAGTTACTAGGCAGTTAGTAAATTGAAAATAGCATAACAGAAATATTTGCATGTCATGTTTTATAGCATGTATCACCCTCGCGGTTTATAAAAAAAATTGAAATGCGAGGCTATGAACTCACCAGAACAGTTATAGGGAAATTGATAGCAATGTAAAATGAAATGAATATAAAAGCTTCGCACAGGCAAACATGTGAATCATATTGTTTAAGTCTTAGTTTTGATTGAATAGTGATATTTTTGAATATATAGTTGATTTTGATATAAAGATATCATAACACTGTTCGGCCATCATAATTCAGAAGTTCATTCAGTAAAACTTTAGAGCTAGGGCACTTTAAATCGAAACCCAACAACTCAGAATCTTTCATGACTTAACCAAAGCACTTATATTAAGGTAGTTTAAGCTTGATTGGAATAGATTAACCAATAGTTTTACAAGCCTTAGCTTATAAGATTAAAGCAAAACATGAAATTTATGGTTTTCCAGGGTTGTAGCGGTTTTGGATCAAAAAGGTAAACACATAGGTTTTTTGGAGTTCAAACTTTATATTAATGGATTTTTTAGCATGATCATATGAACATTATAAGGGCTATGAATAGCAGAATATAAAGACTTAGAGAGACTGGTCTTGAATTTATACTTAGAAATGGGTCGGATTTCGGGACCTTTTAGCTTCGTACGCCTAGAATAACGACTCCAGGGCTTCGTTTCTTGGTTTCTTTTGATTCCTTTCTGAAATCGAGCCTTCTTAAGACCTATTATGATCTATTAGAGCAAAGTATTGCTGCTATGTAAGGGTTATAGAGGAGGAAGTGAGGGATGATTTGAAATGGAGGCATAATACCCCAATTTATAGTAATTTTGGAACTTGGTGACTAAGGATGCTAAGAGACCAGGTGAGGAAATGTGTAGGAGCTATATGGTGATGGTGGAGGAGCTATGGGATGAGTAAGGACAGGGCCATTGGTGCAAGGTGAGGTTTCCTAGAGTTTTAAGGGGTTGTTAGGTTTGGATTTATACATGGATTTGTTTTTTTTGGACAAACCAACATCAGTCTTGTAAAATGGGTTTTCCATTTGCAAACTGTAACTCCCCGTTGAAGCTCAAACCAGTGAGCAGTGTGTTAATTATTTGATCCTCTAACTATGTTTATTTTACATATTGGGGGTTACTAATACGAAAAGGTTTAGAGATAATAGACATTTTTAACTATACACTACAAGTGTGGCAAATCTGCGCACCTTTGCCATTTCGGCCTAAAACTAATTCATACCGACGTCGAATCTGGTTGATTCCACCGGCAATATTGATCACAAGACATAGGGCTAACAACACTATTTTTCAAACTTAATACCCATAACCTACTGATTTGCCCAGATCTTATTTTTAATAACTGATCTGAATTCTGAACCTAGGCCTAGTTTTAGGTTTAAGGTTAGAACTGAGATTAGGGTTTTGTTTTAGGGTTTTTCCTAGGATTTAAGTTCATGTATAAATGAATGTTTATAATATGAAATAGGATTTTGTAATATTTAAAATTAAGTATTTACAACCTTATTTGATTAATGGTTTTTAGTTTAAAACGGAACAAAACCAAAAACGGTTATAGGTTTGTAAAACTACTCGGTTTTCGGTTTTTGAATTAGGGTTTTGAGTGGTAAAAATATGTAGGAAAAGTTATGAATAGAAAATAATTTGGTTTAAACATTGTATTTGAGTGTATAGCTTCTACACAAGTGGTGGTGAAAGAAAATTTAGAATGAAAATGAGGTAAAACCTATTTTGGGAATCATACTATAATGACTTGTATATTGACCTTTTAAAGGACTTGTACTTTGATTTGAAGATATTTTATATTTCAAATAAGATATTATATTACTTGTACATTTGCTTTAGTAGCTTGTGCAATTCGCTTTTAGATGTTGTAACCCTTCATGGGAATTAGGTTTAAAGGCATAAATACGATAAACGGTTTAAAGCCCGTATTGATATAACGTTGCAATTGGTACATTTATAAGGAAATAATGTACTTTGTTAAAAATGAATTATGATATTGACTTGATATATTATGATGATTGCTTGACATATATGAAGAATTAGATTTCCATATGTATGTTGCCTGAGCCCGTTAACTTTAGTTATGCAAGAAATGTTGTACATCGAGATATTGGCAAAGTAAGTAATGTAATAAAGCGAAAAATTTCCCTGAAAAAGGTGAGTTCATATATAATTGATAGATTGTACATCATCTAACTTAATAGATGGATATTTACATTTATGAAAATTCGAGTTGTTATAGTCCCCCATCCTTACAGAAATCTCGTCCCGAGATTTAATTGAATTTCGAAGAGATGATTGAAAACAGATGAGGATATTTAGCACGAATTTTATCTTCGCGTTCCCATGTAAACTCTTGGCAGTACTTTTGTAGAGTTTTACGCACTTTGATTTATAGGAATAAACGACTTCCGCTTAATGGAAATGATAAGCACGACAAACGTTAATTAAAGTTATGTCTTATAATGTTTTGAACATATTTTTATACTTTTTCAAAATGTTACATTTTAGACCCTTAAGAATGAAAAATGGCAAAATATACCCTTGGAGTTTGCACTTTTACGAGTTTGGTCCTTCTAGTTTAAAAGATGTACAAAGTAAACCTTGCACTTTGGAAAGTGACATAATAGACCCTTATAGTTATAAATTTGATAAAATGACATTTTTAGTCCTTTTAGTTATAAGTTTCAGAAAGTTACGATATATACCCTTTTGCATGAAAAATGTATCGTTTTTAGTCCAAAATCCATAATAATGATATTTTTCAAATATGAAAAGTAATTTATAGGTTATAGCTTATTAATATAAGCTAAAATATGAAGATTTAACATAACAAAAGTTCAAAATAACGATTCGTTAAGCTAGAAATCGAAACGGGTCAAATTAGGGTTTCAAAATGAAAACGCGCGGGTTTTAAGCTCAAATTCTTTCAAAACTTAATAAAGTACTTATTATAATGTTATAATGATAATGATTAAATGAAGAAAAGGAATTATTTGTACAAACGGATTGAAAGAAACTTGTTTGTACGAATGTCATACTTAAGCATACTCATTTATAATTTGTCATTTACAAACAGAGGCGACCCAATCCTTGTAATTGAGAATTTATAAATTCATAGTTCGGAGGTTTATAATTTCCTTATTCAAATAAAGAAGCGTCCTAATTCATTTCAATAAGATGATTATAAATCATCCTATTTAAGCATAAAACATGATATCAAAATGGTGTTAGGTAGAAGATTTTTCAAAACTATGAGAAGAATAATGAGACATTAAATCACACGATACCGATCCAGAAATCATACTTGGAGAATTTGGCATACAATTCCTCCTTTCTGAGAAATTTCCAAAATTATTTTCAGATGTTCTGCGTGTTCTTCTTTGTTATAAGAGTAGATAAGAATATCATCGATGAACACTATTATGAATTTGTCTAAGTATGGTTTACACACCTGATTCATGAGATCCAAGAATACGATAGGTGTGTTAATTAAACCAAATTACTTGAATTTTATAGTGTCCGTATCTTGTTCTGAAAGCAGTCTTAGGAATATCTTCATCCCTTACTCACAATTTATGATAGCCTGATCTTAAGTTGATTTTTGAGTAGAAGTTGGTCGAATAAGTCATCGATTCTGGGTGATGGGTAATGATTCTTTACAGTAAGTTTATTCAACTCCCGGTAATTGATACATATTCTGAAAGATAAGAAGAAAAATGGATTTCCTGGATATATACCTTTCGGTTTTTATACAGGATATAAGATTTAGTCGGGTTTTGCTTTGGTCACCTCGAATGATCAAAGTTTCACCGTTGATAGGAATGTGGATGACTTTCTTGTCGCAGAGAATGTTGGCATGATACTTGGATAATCAATCCATACCAATGATGACGCCGAAATAAGATTAATTTTGAAAGGTTGGTTTTTACAAAATCAGGAGGCAACCCTGGATAATGGTACTATGAAATAGTGAGGTATAAAACGAAATTGTATTATATCGTGAACAACTTGCCTTTATACTTTACATAGTCAAGATTTGACAAGTGTTTTTATTTATACCACACATCATGTGGTTAGGTTCTAACAAAACTATAACTAGGATCTAATCTAGTAATTCGAGGGTCCTTTGTTTCTGCAGTTCCTGGTCTGATGACCTATCTTGTTGCAAGTCCGACACCTGATAGTGCAAGGTCCTATGTGATGTAAGGTGCATCTTGTACACAAGGGACAGTTTCCAGTATACCCATTGTTGATAGTATAAGCCCTAAAGGTTTCTTGTCTCTTATTCTGCTGTTGGTGGTGATTATTGCTATGGTTGTTGTTACAGTAGTTGTTGTTGTTGCGATTGTTGGAGTGGTTATTGTTGTTGCGGTCATTAGGGTAGTTGTTGCTGTCGGTGGTGTTTTTTTCATCATCAAACTTTCGTTTATGGTTATTGGTTTCTTGTACGGAATTGTGTTTCATTACTTGCTTTATTAACTTCTGGGTCATGGTAATGGCTTCTTCCATTTTCTTAATCTTAGTTTGAGGACAATACTTCTTTATCAAGAGTCTTTTAAATTCAAACCAGGTGATCTTATAGGCTTCTTCTATTCCAATAGACTGGGTAAATGAATTCCACCAGAATAAAGCTTCTTTAGTGAGTGTATTAACAGTGAATCTCACTTTGTTCTTCTCGGCACCTTTGCTACGAGAAAGTACCAACTCAGTCCATTTAAACTAGCGAATGAGACCAACAGCTCCTTCCGTACCATTAAAGTGGAAAGGTTGGTAACTCGTAAAATTCTCGTAAGTACATTTCCTTGCTACAGGGGTTTTCCTTGGTCTAGAGTTCTTATTGGGATTGTTATTAATTGCCATCATTGCAGTTTGTGCTTCCAGAGCTGTGGCAACACAGTCGGCAAATAGTTTCCTGATGGCAGCATGAGTCATGGCTGATGCTTTAGATGTTGATGTCCTTTTGGGAGGCATCTATCAACATATGATAGCACAAAATAAGAATGATATCACAAGTCGTTGTCAAAATTTTCATACATAGTGGTATTGAAATTATTTGACATATTGTATGGATTCTTATTTTGATAAAAGTAATACACATCCTTTGGTATTACATTGTAGGATATAACAGAGAATTTTGGATTTTAAGACTTAGAGATGAACATTTAAACAAGCATTTGAATTATTAGATTTCTCGGGGACTGGTTCACTTCCCAGTGGTCGTGGTATGATTCATAATGAGTTATCTAACTCTACAAAGATAGACTCATCGAAAGGATGATTTGATGGTGTTGTAGTTGACCTAATTGATGATGAAAATGGAGACAGCAAGAAATGACATATATATTGAAATGGTAAGGTAAAATGGAATTACAACTTTATTTATAGATAACTTATCTTACATATCTTATATATCCCAAAATATGAAAGGTATTGATACTTATGTTACATGTCCTTAGATAAAAAAATGGTAAAGATAAGGTTTTGATCTAGTAGTCTTGGAGTTCACGAAGTATGTCCCATAAGATTCCTCATATATAGTTGATGGCGATCTTGGATATCCTCAAGGGTCATTTCTAAATCAAAAATCCTAAAGCGAACAAAAGCAATCTTGTCTCTCTGTCCCATATGCTTCTTTTGTAGTTCAAGTATATGTGTATGGGCTTTCTTAATTTTGGTTTTTACTTCATCAAAATCTCTTGGTATGATTATCCAACCATTAACAAGTCTTTCTTCCATTTTCTCAATGTGGTGAAAAGAAAGTTTTTCTAAGTAATATAAAATATATTCGATTTGTTTCTCATGATGCTTCAGATGTTCCTTGATAGAACTTTTCCCTATTTCAAATATCTGAGGTGGGGTAGGAGTATAAACTGAGAAAGATGGTGATACCAAATTACAGGTTTGATTCCGAGATGGATTAGATAACATAGTTGAGGAAGAAGATGAGGGATGGATTTACTTCTTAGGTGGTAATAATTCTTCAGGAATAAAGAAATATCAGGGATCAAATAGTAGTGATGGTGGTAATACCAGAGATGGAGTTAAAATAGCTGGTGGAGTAATAGGATCTGGTGATGGAATAGGTGATTCCTTAGCATAAAATGCTTGTACGTCTTTTAAACAAGGATTATTGTAGAAAGGTGAGAATACTGGTGGGATCATATTATCTTTAAAGTTTTCTGAAGAGTTAAAAGAACTGCTTCCCGATGAAGCTGGGAAATAATCCGATGAGACCGAAGTATAGTTAAGAATATTCATAGAGGAAAAAGTATCCTCAATATTAGAAGTAGAGTGGTTAGGAGAAGACATCATTCTGTTAACAACACAGTCGTAAATAACATAAGTTATTTATGTAATAATATAATAGTTATGTATCTTTACATACTGTTCTGGAATGTAGTGGCACGAAGGACTTTGATGGCTTAGAAAAGAAAAGTAGTTATAGTTAAGGTTTTAACCTTGCTCTCTATAACCATGGCGCTGACACCAATCAGTACCACCCCCATTTCACATATAGCAGCGGAAGCTAATCTGGGGTATTACTTCAAGGTACAATAGTCATAATCATAGAAAACGAATCAAAAATAGTCATTTTTGAAAATTTAGTTATCATTCATTATTTCATAAGAGTTTTTACAAAAAGGAGGTCCCAAAATCTAAAACACAAAGTTTGAATGATAACAGTTTTGCCATCTTCAAGTCCTTGCCACTCCGTGCCATAAGTTGCTTAGTTACCTGAGATAAAACATGCTAAAAAGTCAACACAAAGGTTGAGTGATATTCATAGGTTTAAGTTAAATAATTTGAATACAAATTAGATATTAGGTTACGTTGTTATACACACGTTAGAAAACAAATATTATTGCCATTAGCTCATGAATCCGAAGCCTTGGGATATATTTGATACATTATAGCC
This sequence comes from Tanacetum coccineum, assembly GCA_026074375.1. NCBI lineage: Eukaryota > Viridiplantae > Streptophyta > Magnoliopsida > Asterales > Asteraceae > Tanacetum > Tanacetum coccineum. The sequence continues at coordinate 72,471 of BQNB010007840.1, read as the reverse complement.
CCAACGGGTGCCTTTGCCAAAACACCCGCGGTTATATTCTAATGGTGTGCAATTGGTTACCGGTATAACTGGGTACACCAACGGGGAGGCCAATCCCAAATAGATCTATTCACAACATTCGCGCTCACTCTATATAGTAATTAACGGTTCATGATATTGGGGACTTAAAGGCAAAATAGTTACTTAGGTAATAATAAATCAGGATAGCATACATAAATAATTGCATTCATGGTTTAAGCATGTATCCCCCTTGTGGGTTTATGAAATATTTAAAAGATTGAAATGCGAGGCTATGAACTCACCTTAACAGTATAGGGAAATCTGAGTGATAGCAAAGGTATATGGAATGAAAGTAACGGCTTCGTCACACGCAACCTAGGGTAATATGTCAAGTTTTAGTTTGATTGTTATGTTTTAAATCTTTGTAAAGTATAATGTATACCTGTGATTGAATTATTATGGAGTATTGTATCACCGTTCGGGCCATCATAATTCAGAGGTCATTCAGTAAACGTTTGAGGAGCTAGGGCACTTTAAATCGTAAACCCAACAACTCAGTCAGAACGTAATACCAAGATGAAACCCCTTAATATGAAGCTCCCTAGTATTGTGATATGATATAGATTCGAGACATGATTTTTTTTAAAAGCATATTAATGATGAATTACATAATAGTTATAACATAATCGATTTTAAGCGTTTTGATCAATATCTAGAAATGATAAGCACGACAAGCATTAATTAAAGTTATGTCTTATAATGTTTTGAACACATTTTTATTTTTATTTCAAAATGTTACATTTTAGACCCTTAAGAATGAAAAATGGCAAAATATACCCTTGGAGTTTGCACTTTTACGAGTTTGGTCCTTCTAGTTTAAAAGATGTACAAAGTAAACCTTGCACTTTAGAAAGTGACATAATAGACCCTTATAGTTATAAATTTGATAAAACGACATTTTTAGTCCTTTTAGTTATAAGTTTCAAAAGTTATGATATATACCCTTTTGCATGAAAAATGTATTGTTTTTAGTCCAAAATCCATAATAATGATATTTTTCTAATATGAAAAGTAATTTACAGGTTATAGCTTATTAATATAAGCTAAAATATGAAGATTTAACATAACAAAAGTTCAAAATAACGATTCGTTAAGCTAGAAATCGAAACGGGTCAAATTAGGGTTTCAAAATGAAAACGCGCAGGTTTTAAGCTCAAATTCTTTCAAAACTTAATAAAGTACTTATTATAATGTTAGATAAGCTTATTAGAATAGATTATAACAATAGTTTACAAGTTTAGCTTATAGATTAAGTAAAAACATGAAATTAGGGTTTCATGAGCTCGGTTTGGATCAAAAAGGTAAAACACATATGTTTTTGAGTTCAAAGCTTTTAACAAGAGTTTAAGCATGATCATATGAACATTATAAGGGTATGAAAAAAGATCGTAAGCTTATGGAACCTGGTTTTGAGCTTATAGCTTGGAAACGGGTCGATATCGGGACTTTTAGCTTTGTACGCCTAGAATAACGACTTCGGGGCTTCTTTTCTTGGTTTCTTTTGCTTCACTTCTGATCTTGAGACTTCTTAGGACCTTCTTGAGCAAAGAGTTGCTGCTATTATGGGTTATAGAAAGAAGAAGTGGGGGATGAGTTAGAATGAAGGGTTATGAGCCCTATTTATAGTCGAATAGTACCTTGGTGGCCAAGGAGACTTAGAGCTCAAGGTTAGGACATATGTACCAGCTAGAGGATGATGTGGGAAGGCTACATGATGAGTTGCTAAGGCTAGAGACTAGCTTGAAGTGTTGTTTGAGTCCTTGTGGTGCCGCGGGTAGGAAGAGAGACAAAGAGGTGATGTGGAGCTTTTATATCCAAGTTGGAAGCTTAGAGGTGCTTGTAAGCTGGTTAGAGGTGAAGTAGCATGGTCACCAAGGTGCTTGAGTGCAAGAGTAACTTTCAAAATGTGTTAAAATGCAAAGAATAGGGTCGCGGGTTGGTTAGGGCTTATTAGGGCTCGAATTGAGTTTTTAAGCTTGCATTTCGTGTACTCTTGTGATATAATGATAGGTATATGTTCATAAGACTTGTATTAAGGATTATTAACAAGAATTGATAGGTGGTTCGGGTTTAAAATGGGCGAAAATGAGTAAAATAGGTCACGGGTTCATATGGTACGGGTTTAGGGTTTTCTTGGTTCTTTTTCGTGTACATTGGAGAGATAAGGGTGGATTAAGGATTATAAGGATTGTATTAAGAGTTTGGATCATAATTTGGTTAATGGTTTGTGATAAAAATGGGTAAAAATGATAATGTGGGTCGTGATTTGTAATTAGGGTTCGTTTAGGGTTTTCACGATCTAATTCTTGTACATTGTTGTTAAAAATGGTGAAATGATGATGGAATGTGATTTTTAATGTTGTAATTTATGTTATTACAACTTATTTGAGTATTGGTTTAGGTTTATAATGGATAAAAACAAAGAAACGGGCCATGGTTTAGAAACTAGCTCGGTTTAGGGTTTCTGGGTTTCATTTCATGAAATCTTATGAAATGAGGATGATTATAGAATGTAAATGAAGTGTATGACTTGCTTGTAACTTGTATTTGATGGATTGTACAAGCCTTCTTAGGAAAACAGAGATAAAACGGCTATTTTAGATGTCATGCTTAATGACTTGTACATTGTACTTTTAAAGACTTGTACCTTGACTTGGAGGGAGTTTATATTTCAAATGAGATGTTATATTACTGGTACATAGGCTTTAGTAGCTTGTGCATTTACTTTAGATATTAACTTTACATGGAATTAGGGTTTTAGAGGTATACGATAACGGTTTAAAGCCTGTCTTGATATAATGTTGCAAATGGTACATTATATGAGTAATGTACTTTGTAAAAATGATATTAAGATATTGACTTGACATATTATGATGTTTGCTTGACATATATGAAGATAGGATTGTCATAGGTAGGTTGCGTGAGCTCGTTAACTTTAGTTATGCAAGTTACATTGCATATTGAGATATTGGTAATGCAAGTAATGTAATAAAGCGAAAAATTTCCCTGAAAAAGGTGGTTAATAGATAGATAGTACATTGCATCTAACTTAATATATGGATATTTACATTTATGAAAATTGCGGGTTGTTATATTAATGAATTGGTTTGGAACGGGTTCTGAATTGCTATGTTCAAAAGCCATAGCTGTAAGCTCGTCAAACTTGACCTGGGTGGTTTCCATAATCTTTTTAGTTCATCAGTTATATATTCAAAACCCTCTGGATGTTTCCAAATATCCAATAAAGACTCTAATGTCTGTTTTAGGTTTCATCTTTCCAAGGTTATCTCGATCATTTGTTGGATAACAAAGTGAACCAAATACATAAAAGTACTACACATTTGGTTTTCTGCCATGAAGAAGTTCATATGGAGTCTTGTTGTACCTTGGATGAATTATTGACCAAATTTGAGTGAAGCAAGCGGTGGAAATTGCCTCGGCCCAAAGAAATTCTGGTAATCGTAAAAAGATAAGCATTGTGCGTGCAGCCTCGACAAGAGTATGATTGCGTCTTTCAACAGCACCATTTTGTTGAGGCGTTCGAGCAATTGAAAATTGTTGCATAATGCCTAACTTTTCATAATGAGCTTTAAGAGTTGCGTTTTTCAACTAAACTTGAGCAATAAACTTCTTTTTATCTTTGGAGTCTCATCTTTTGTGTAAAGAGAGTATACCACTGTGAATCGAGAATAATCATCAACGATCACCAGAATATACTTCTTTCAATTGATCATTTCTACCCTCATTGGCCCGCATAAGTCCCTAAGTAGCAATTCCTATTTAGAATGAGTGCTTGGAACCAATTTAGGTGGATGAGAAGATTTCTTGCTTTTTCCCTGCTCACATGCGGAACTTGGATGATCTTTATTGTATTTGAGTTTCGGAAGACCATCAACCAAGTCATGTTTGGTAAGATCCTTAATGGTGCCGAAGTTTAGATGTGAGAGTCTGGGATGCCATAACCATGACTTTGTTGAAGTGGCTTTGGACATAAGACAAACAAGTGACGAAGTAGACATATCTAAAATGGAGATAGTATACAAATTAGATTCACGAGCTCCTATTAGCAAATCATCCCCTTCTAGATTTTGTACATAGCATGTTTTTAAGCAAAAAACAACTTCTAGATCACCGTCACAAAATTATCCTACACTGAAGAGGTTGTGTCCTAGACCTTCAACATAATATACATGAAAAATAGTGATATTTCCTTGTACATAATTTCCATAGCCTGTGATTGCTGCAAAGTGGTTGTTTCCAAAGCGAACCGTGCCTATGAATTTTAGAGCAAATTTTTTCAGCAGTGAATGATCATTAGTCATATGCTTTGAATAACCACTATCAACAATCCATAGAACAATTTTGTAACACCCCCAAAAATCACTTACAACGCAGCGGAATACCAAATGGGGTGTTACTTCGTAATACACAGCAATGTGGAAGTTGGTTAAGACTAAGCATGGGTATACAAGGCATGAGGAAGCATATGAAAGGGTGTTATGGGGTGATTTAAAAGTTACATTTAAATCTGATGTAGAAGATAATATATGAAAGGTAATCTCCAAATGGACCCGAAGGATACTGGCTTGGACTATATGATTCATGTGGAATTCATTTTGTGAGGTCTAAAAACATGCACATATATATGCTTGTAGAGAAAAGATATCCCCTTTCACCTACTACCATCACTGACATGCTGAATAGGAAGCTGCAAGCTGACTATTGGAATGAAACATGTTATCAGCTTTTGAAGCTCATCACAAAACAGCTCAAGAATCCTTGAAATGTTTGGATATCATCTCCTGAGGTGATTCAAGAAGAAGATTTTATTTAAGAAACTTGATGATTAATATAATGAATATCAAGTTTAGGGGAGGATTATTGGGAATAAAAGGATTCTTAAATGTTACTACTGCTGGTTCAAGTTACAACTGCTGGTTGGAGTTACTACTGCTGCTCAAGATTGAAGAAAAAATGTTCCAAGTTCCATTATACGCTAGTGTGTAATATTTGTGTCTGCCAGTACAAAATGGTACTACTTGCTAGAAGAGTTTTTGTATGTTACACTAGTTAGTCTGTTAATCTCGTTTTGTACTGCTATAGAGATATGTAACGGATATTTTAGGAAAAGTATATGTATGAGTTAAAAAATGACGTTTGATCATAGCCTTTAGGGTTCCTTGGTGTATAAAAGGAGACCCTAGGGCATGTAGTTCATATATCTCATTTTCATATTCAGTCATTTATAGCTTCAAGGTTTTGTATAACCCTAACATATTCAGAGTCGTGTTCGTATTAATATATTGAGGCTTAAAGTTTGGTATTATACAATCTTGTTTGTCACTGTTTTATTGCTTGTTCTTCTTAGTATCATAGACTAGATTCCGCATAGTCTTTGATATATTCAATCAAAGTTTCTACCATAGTTGTCTTGAATTTATTCAATACAACTAAGCCTTTTACAAGCTAAGCAAGATCTATTCAAGTGGGATCAACAAGGGTTTTATGTGATAGAGTTTATGCATTGAAAACAAAAAAGCAAAATCCTAATAACAAAGAAACAAAAAAAAGGGAAATAACCGGGATCCCTCTGGATCACCGCAAGTAGCCGATGACCAAAGGATAACAACTTTGTTGTTGGATCTAACCTAAAGCTCTGATATAATTTAAATAGGAAAGACATATAATCTAAAATAGGCAAGTAGCCGATGACCGAAGGATAACAACTTTATTGATTGTGTTTTTTCTATTACATAATGAGATTTCATGTCTATTTATCATAGAACATGACTTGTGGAATAAGCTAAAACAACACTAAACCTAATGGACTTTAAGCAATTAATTAAGCTTAAGCCTTAATTAATCTATCATCTAACAGTTTATACAAAAGTAGCTAAACTCTAATAATTATTTGATAAATTTGATAATGTGTTTATTGTACTACACGTTATGGTATTTGAACTTGGATAGAGATAGAAAACTATTTTGTTACGGTTTAGTCTATAAAATGATTAAGCTACAAAATTCTTTGTAATTTTCAATTAGAATTTTTACATTTGATTATTTGGTACATTTATGTTTAATTTTAGTTAGACAATTTTTACACTTCATTTGTTAATTTTCTATATTTCTTTATTCATGTTGAATCATAACAAGTATGAGAGCCATGTGGAAAAAGAAAAAAATTCATTTAGGGATATGTTGGATTAAAGTATGAATGGTTTTTGTTTCAAGAATCGTTTGAATGTGATTCTGAAACCATTTTGTGTTTGACTACGTGGTGTTGTTTGTAGAAAAACTTATCAACATGGTTCTTTGAATATGGTTGGATTTTTATTAAGTTCATCAGACAGTTTTGAATAGTTGTGTGTGCGATAGTTTTTGCTAGTTAGGGAGTTATTCGATAGAGCATTGGTGGATTTACTAGTTTTGTTTATGTATATATTTGAATCTGGCTCGTGATCCTTAACATACGAGCAAGGTTGAAAAAATTGTGAATCGTTAGCCGGGCAGTCGACCACCTTATAGCTTGTAATCGATTTAGGCTGGATTAATCGACGATTAACCGGATTGGCATTTCTGGCAAAATTTAGGTATTTTCGGCAAGTTTTGTGTATTTCGGTGACTTTTAGGTATTAATGGCAATATTTTTTCTATGAAACAACTGTAATAGATTTAAACAGTTAATATAAGTGATCAAAACAAGTTTACGGTGAGTTTTAGGTACTTCCGACAAGATTAGAAGGTTTCTGGCAAGTTTGACCATCGTTGAACGCCATTGACTATGGTTGACCTATTTGTTTGACCTAGTTACATAAATCGGGAAGGTCGGTGGCCTTGTAGCACTTAGGCGATGATTAATCGGCCTTGTGGACCTTTTTTTTGCTACACTGCATATAAGTGTGGCATTAGATATATCAATATCATATTTGGGTTGTTTGAATTATAACAACTAGGGCTGTAAATGAACACAGGGACAAACAGGGTACGAAGGGCTTGTTCATGTTCGTCCATTTAATTTTTAGCCGGGACAATAACGAAACACGTCGCTGTGCTTAAAACGACACGAAATTTTTTGTTCATGTTCGTTTATTAAGAAATAACGTTGTTCATGTTCGTTTATGGTTCGTTCATTTAAGACACTAATACAAACATAAATGATTACGAAACAAAACGACGAACCTAAGGCTAAATAAACATAAAATTTACAAAATATACACAATATTGTGTTTTATAAGTGTTGCTTTGTTTAAGTAAATCAATTATAAAACTATATAATAAAAAGATACGATAGACGAACATAAACATATATACGATCATAAACGAACGAATAATCAGATGTTCATGAACATAAATGAACGGACAATACTTTTGTTAATGTTCGTTCATTTAATTTTAACTAAACACGAAACGTAATAAATCGATGTTCATGTTTGTTCATTTAATAAATAACGAACATAAACGAACTTTTTACCGAACAGTTCATGAAATGTTCACTGAACGTTCAGTTTGTTTACAGCCCTAATAGCAACCCATTTATAAAGTTTGTTTATCAATTTACATTTGTTTGATTACTTGGTAAATATGTTTGGAAAACTTCTGGATACATATTATTGCCACTTTTGATTGCTGAATTTGATTGTCGGTGATGAAGATTGTTTTAGTCAATCTGTTTTTGTTTCCGTTAACATTGTATAGTGTCAGGAGTTTCTAAGTGTTTGAAAGCTTGTGTGTATTTACCTTTAGGTATTCAAATGGGATGAAGGGTTCAATTCTTATAACACCCTGATTCTCGAATACTTGAACATGTATTTACTATGACGGAAATTCAATCCTCAGGACATTTTCTTTTATGCACTTGTTTTGTTTAATGTTCATTTTTTCATGCAGAGGAATTGTACTAAATTGGGGAGGATTGTTGGAAATTAAGTGCAATTGTGGGAATTGGGTCATACTTGAAAACGGGTTTGGAGGTACAGAGTGTACACCTATCAACTCACTGATTTTCCCTGACTCTTTTAGTGGTTTGATTAAATGGGTGGTTATTTGCCTATTTAATTGGCAGATTTGACTGCATTAATTGACCATATTTAATTTGATTATGAAATCACTAATTCCTAAATTATGAAGGATAATTATGAAAGAGATTAATTGGCCATTAATCTCTCATTAATTCCATTATTAGGTTTTGAGTAACTCCCTATAAATAGGGATCACAATTGCATGGAAAAACACACAGAAAACAAAAACACATAAAAACGCAGGGTTCTTGATCTGTGCCTAAAACAAGAAAAAATACTTGGTTTTATCCCAAAGAGGTATTCGTGTGACCCAGGCATAGGGTCGAATAATCTTCTTTGGAAAGTGATTACACGACTTCAAGTGATATCCGGTAACCATCTTGGTAATTAGCCAGGCTATTGATTGTCTTTACCATGATCTGGGATCTACTACAACCAACAATTTATAAGACATGCTGCACTTGGAAAAATGTTGTTGTTGAATTTAATTAGATTTGATCCTAAGAGCCAATGATACAGCTAAAATAATAAAAGTTATGTTGTTTACCTCAGTAGTGTTTCATCTACCACAACGTAAGTTCGATGTAAGCGTTCTTGTATCATGTTACTAAGCTCTCGTGTCTTTTTTAAGATACGTTCTATGTGAATGTCCCGTTTCTGGCTGTTTTTAGCAATCTCTTTTATCCGCTCAATGTAGGACCTTCTTATAGCCAATTTGGGTAGTTTCGCAACTTCTTTTGATAGAATTGAAAGTTCATCTTCCCTAAATTATATAATATAGTAATATTTAGAGTTCTCATACGACTTGGTTAAAAATTTCATATCAATGCATAAATGAGCACTGTGGGAAACACAGTTTTACCTTTAGTTTGTTTTACATAATACGCATACCAAGTCCTTCTTAATCCTTTTCTAATTTTAATGTTTATGCTGCGAATCTGGTTGTTTCGCGCACATAGCTTCTTCGAGTTTGTGTTTCTTCTCTTCTAAAGGCCTTATGGAGTATTTACATCACTTTTTGCATATGAATCTGTTTATCTTATTTTCCAATCATTTAGAAACCTAGCTTATCACAATGATTTGAGAGGGTCCGTTCTTGCAACACAAAAAAGACCACTAACCTATCCGGATCTAGGATTAGGAACTTCAAAGCTTACTACTACTGCCTTTGTATGTGACATTAGTTCATCAAAAATTAATCTTCTCAACAACTGAAAAAATAAAAGTCAAAACTTAAATCCAATACAAAATTCATCTAATCCCTATGAGGCTATGAGCGAATGCCTTAAAAATATTACCTTGGTATTCTGACCTGTTGCCAAACCACTATTCAGTTCATGTAATAAAAAGTAAAAGATCACCAAAACCTAAACATTAGTGTACAATACACACTTAACAGTAAAGGGGGGAGGGGGTGTGGGGGGGGAGGGGGGTGAATGATGAATTATAACATTGTTAATAATTCATAACCAATGCAGAGACTGATCCATGAATGCAAAGAAATATCATTGTCACATTGTGTAATCTTTACTAGCTAAATAGATCCTTCATTATAAAGATTATTATAATCCGAAAATCACACGTTCTCTACGCATCGAAAAGGACGTCTTCTCAAAGCCCTACGCAAACATCTAACACTTGTAAGGTAATGAAAAATTAACGAATTGCATCTTATATTTTACTCCCTGGAATTAGATTTCTAGACTATGACTTACTGACCTAGAAAAATGCGCCTAAAAATATGATGAGTAACCCAAATAACTTATGTCCTTCCTAGGGGTGTTCAGGCGGTTAGCTTGTCAAAAAAAAACAAGATCTTTGCATGCTATAAGCTCGAATAAGCTCTTTTTTCATAACAAAGTGACATCGACCATTATCTAGGTAGTACGACACCCCCAAAGACCTGACCCGTCTACTATCGCACAACGACGCGACATAGTGTTTACTCATCAGATTGTTATAATGTCACTTCAAAATACATTGTCTTTTACATCTTGTCTTTTAAATAGAACACTCAAATCCAAATTATAATGCATTTTAATCACCGATCAATTCATAATTAGACTAGTGACCCGAAACTAGTTTTTCTCTTGCCCTCTTAAATTTAGTAATTAACAATGACTTTGCTAACTATTAAATCAACTTTGAAATCAATTGGTAAATAAAAACATCCAATAAAAATCATGTAACTATGATAACAGAAAGATATGTACAAAAAAACGAAACTTACTTCTACTACTAACACGACATGCGTTCTCTTTATAAGCCAAAAGAAATCCAAGAGCATGCCTGTACAGAACACAAATGCAAGTAAAGTGCCTAAAACAAAATGTTAATACCTCATGCAAATTGAACCTTAAACATTCAATAATATCTTGGCTTGATTCTGATCTGTCGTAATAATCTTTAACCGTTGTATCCTTCAATAGTCGTGAGGTTCCAGCTTTCTATGATTAGTACTTAGAGGCTTGAGAGGTACTCTATCCTGAAATAAGTTCATATAATAGAATCTTTTCAGGTTGACATTTGATCCATTTAGTATATATGACTCGATTATGGGCTAAATATATCTAGTCAAGTTTGCTTAAAATGAAAGGGTTAAATGGGCTCAATAATGAAAAGGCGTGCATACCTGAGATATACTACTTTCAAATACGTTGATCATCTTCTTTTTATTGCGTGGAGTTTTCTCCAAAGAGCTTCGTTGATCTTGCAAAGTTAATGTCGTCTGAAGATGCATTATGCAATCTTTTACATAAAACAGAAAGAATAAGAAACACCTCATTAGAGTGAATTTTAACATTTTATCCAAAGCTTTAAATTTTTCACCAAAACCAATTATTTCATAAAAGTAATCATTGTGTCTCATTGCAACAAAAAGATTTCAATTGAATATCAACGTCATGGATGAATAAAGAACTAACCAAACGTTATTCGTGCACACATTCTTGAACAACCATCGGCTCATTGTTGGTTCAAATAAACCTGTATCAGTAACATATTCAGAAAGATATTGGCTGAAAAAGAGAAAGTATTGGCCAAAAAATCAAAACAATTTTCTTCACCTTCAGTTTGTACGCCACTTGGCCCAACACATATTCTTACTACGGACGCTAGATGCAGAGTTATATGAACAAGGCAGGTGAATAAAAATAAAGGAAAAATGTCAAAAGCGAAGCGTGAATGAAAAAAAAATGCCTACACAAACACGGGAGAAAATCGTAATCCAACAACACACATAACCACGAAAACAATGAAACATAAAAAATAATAAAAGAACCTTATTTACCTTGAGTTGTGTAACACCCGTATTCTGACAAGGTATTATTTTATATTATAAATAATAGTAATAAATTGTTTAGAATGTAATCATGAGAAAATGGTAAAGTTATAAGTTGTAAATAAATAAATGCTAAGTGGTTGAAAGATATGTGCTAAAATTTAAAGGGATGGAACTAGGAGATCTAATGTTGCTAAATTGGCAAACTTAATTAACTAAATAATAATTAGAAAAGAAAAAAATTGACATTCCAGAAAAATCATCAAGTGTGTGTGTGGGTTGTTACTGTGTCGACACAATCAAGGGAAAAGAGAGAAGAGCTAAAACCCAATCAATTGGCAAAGTTAATCAAGAAGAAGGATAAGCAAGTAATTAAGAGTCTCTAATCTCATACCCTTCATCAAGTAAGTAATGATTTAATATAGGAATTAGGGTTTATGTACCAATTTGGGTATAATGGTTAAAGGTTAGTAATTCATGATTCTAAATATTAATTAGTTTTTATTAGGGTAATTTCACAAGTAGGAAGCTAAGAAGGAATCAAGTTTTGAGTGCAAGTAGAATTTTAGAGGCTTAATTGAGGTAAGTATTTTGACTAAACTTATGAATGATATCATAATAAAAATTATGATGTTTTTATGTAATGTTACAAGGAGTTATGAATGTTTAATTAGCTTGGATCCAATGCTAGTAATGTGAATGTTAGCATATTCATTATGCTTGTTGAAAGGTATGTGTAAATGTTATGATTATTCTCCTTGATGTGTTATGGTTAGTTTTACCACTAGCTATAACTTGTTGAAAGTAGTTTATGTCAAGTACTTACTAAGCTTTTTGCTTATGGTTTAGTTTATGTATGTTTTGTAGGTTCAAGTGGTGTTGATAAAGGTAAAGAGAAGGAATAGTTATGGTTTAGAAGGTTGGTCAATTTAGCTTTGGTAAGTGAAAGACTCTTCTCTTGGATTAAGGAATCGTGAACGTTGAAGCCCCAAGTATTGATCACTCATTTTGGTATAATATGTTATCTTGGGTCTTTTGTGTTTTGAAGTCATTTTATCATTTGTTCATGTGTTTTGGGTTAGTATTGAAATGGGTCAAGTATAAATGGTATAATGAATGTGAATGAATGCTAGTAAGTGTGTTAAATGATGTTTGGATTATATGTTATGTAACCCGTTAATTTGTTAATGGAATGGCGTATAATGGTAAACTTTATAGTCAAAGTGAAATTGCTAAAATTGTAGATTTTAAGCATATTCAGGGTTGTTACAGAAAGTTGGGTTTTGGTGTTGTTTTTGGATTTCTATAGTTTCTGCAAAGCATATGTATCTGGGATTCGATACGGCGTATTCAATTCAATGAATACGGCGTATTGGGTTTCCAAGCTAGATACGGAGCATCGATACGGTGTATAGAAGTTCAAGATTAGTACGGCGTATTCAACTAATGAATACGGTGTATCCATCTTCTGGACTTATATGGAGTATTCATATCTTTGAATACGGAGTATCAGTTTTGGACTCAATATGGTGTATTCAATTCAATGAATACGGCGTATTGGCTACAGTTCACAGAGGGTTTATAGCTCTCTCGTGCTTTGAGTTTTCATTTTTGGGTTATCATACTTTGTTCTTATAAATGTAAATGAGCTTGTATATGTTATTTGTTTTAATGTTTACTCCAAATTTTATATAGTTGGTTTGTAAAAGTCCAATTGTGAGTATTTTCTAAAAAAATTCAAGTGTCTTTTAAGGGGCGTTTCACTTAAAATGAGATTAAACAAAGGGTTTATACGGAGGGTTAACTAACCAGTGTAGTTAGTTAACAAAACAACATATAAAGGCTTTTTGGGTGTAATCCTAGAAATTTACCAATTTAAACAAGTTACTCCATCTAAATCCATACTACTCATTATTGTGGTCTCAAATAGATATACCAAGACAAGTTCTAAAGTCTACAACATCACCGGCACACTCATATTTTTGTGGGATTTGGGTAAACATTTAATAAAAATATGATACATATGTATAGTCAAAATCATGGAGTTATACATATAGGGGAAATATAGGTTTGATTATGAGTAAGAGTAAGAATTTGAAATGTTATAAGTAGAATTGAATAAATGTATAACGATGCTTGATAATTTAAACTCTTAATTTCAGTAAAAAGACGAAGAAGATGGTGAATACGCATCACAAGGAAGTTCTAAATGCCTCAACTTCTAAAGGAGTTGAACCTTCGGCTAGTGATGCGGAGCATAATGATAATGATAACGGTTCTTCCTCTGGTTCTGAGGGCCTCAACTATGGAGGGTTTACGGGAGGAAGGAAGGGGAAAACGACTTTAAGATTACAATGATAAATAAGCTAAGTAGTAAAAGCGATCAAGAATGTGATGCATATTATATTAGCCAAACAACCGACAATCTTAAGGAGGTGATCAAAAGGGAACTAGAAGAATTTAGGAAAGGTGGGATTATGAATGATTATAGGAATGAAATGACAACTTATCGTGATTTCACGGCATGTGATGTGCCAAAGTTTGATGGGGCACTTGACCCAATTACTAGTACAAGATGGCTTGCCGTCGTCGAAGGTGCATTCCGCACTAGTAATTACAAGGAGAAGAATAAAGTTAATTTTGCTTCAAACTTTCTTCGTGATAGTTCTAAGATGTGGTGGGAAGAAAAGGTTTGTGAAAAGGGTGAAGAATGGATAAGAGCATGTACATGAAAAGAATTTACGAAATTGTTCCACGTTGAATTTACTCCCGCCTAAGAAATTGATAGAATTCGAGAAGAGTTTCAAACTCTTACGCAAACTAATGAGACGGTGAATTAGATGTGGAAGAAGTTTAATGACTTGATTCGTTATTGTCCCGAGTACAATGGAAATGAAAAGCTCAAGGTTGAAAGGTTTCAAAGGATGCTACGTGATGATATCCGAGAAGTAATCTCCCTATTTAAATGCACTACTTTAGATGACCTTCTAAGTAGAGCTCGGGTGAGAGAGGCGGACTTATTGAGGAAAAAGAATAAGGAGGCTATTAGGCTAAGGAGACCAAGAGGAAAATTGAGTTTGGATATCGTGATGCCAAAAAACCTAAACACGATCAAGGAAGAAAGAGTGGAGGAACTCAAATCAAGACACCATGTAAGAAGTATCATAAAACTCATCTTGGAGTATGCCGCACGAATTTGCCGGGTTGTTACAAATGTGGTGCCTTGAACCACATGAGCAAGGATTGCAAGAAGTTGATGATCTTGTGTTATAATTGTAATCCAATTAGGACAACGTCAATTAGTGAATGTCTACCGAAGGTGATTAAAGCTAAACCCTTGAAGTCAATCAAAGAAGAAAAAGTAGAAAAGACGGGGGTTCCTACTCCAATGGCTCGAGCTTACATGATGGCCACCAAAGTAGTCGTGATGTTGTAACAGGTACAATCCTTGTTAATTCCATACCCGCTCGTGTATTATACGATTCGGGAGCAAGCGTCTCTTTTGTGTCTTTTAAATTTAGTGGGGAAAAATAAAAAAAAATTTATCGCTCCACAAACAAAACTTCCGTTTCGTTAGAGTAGAAAATAGCGGTAGGGAAATTATAGTGTTTCTAAGGTGGATTCGGTTGTGAAATAGAGATTGAATGTAGTAGTTTAAAATGATTTGATTCCCATGGCATTAGGAGTTTTGATATCGTGTATTGCCATGGATTGCTCGGATAGAATATGCCAATATCTTATGTAGGCCAAATACTTGTTGGGTAGTAAATCCTCTAAGGGTCGGGAAATAATTATCATTGTGATAAAAAAGGAAGGGCGAATTTTAAAATTATGTTCTTGATGAAGGCTAGGAAATATTTGTCACGTGGTTGTCAAGCTTATATGGCGCATGTAATAGACATAAGTTTCGAGAAGAAAAGTGTTAAAGACGTTCTGGTTGTGAATGAATTTCTCGATGTTTTTTCTGAAGACTTGTCGGGTATTCCACTCGAGAGGCGAGTCGAGTTTTGAATTGATCTTATTCCGGGTACAACTCCTATCGCTAAAACTCTGTATCATTTAGCTCCGTCCGAAATGAAAGTGCTAATGAGCCAACTTCAAGAATTACCCAATAAGGGTTTTATTCTTCCTAGTAGTTCACCATGGGGAGCTCCGATCCTATTTGTTAAAAAGAAGGATGACAGTATGTGAATGTGAATTGATTATCGTGAGTTAGATAAAGTCACGGTGAATAATGTATATCCTCTACCAAGAATCGATGACCTGATCAAATT
Source organism: Tanacetum coccineum (assembly GCA_026074375.1). Taxonomy (NCBI): domain Eukaryota; kingdom Viridiplantae; phylum Streptophyta; class Magnoliopsida; order Asterales; family Asteraceae; genus Tanacetum; species Tanacetum coccineum. The sequence continues at coordinate 56,836 of BQNB010007840.1, read as the reverse complement.
CAAGGTGCGAGATGGTTTTCAAAGATTGACTTACGTTCGGGCTATCACCAATTGAAGGTCTAAGAAAAAGACATTCCCAAGATGGCTTTTAGGACACGCTATGGACACTTTGAATTCGTTGTCATGTCATTTGGTCTCACTAATGCACCGGCCATTTTCATGGATCTCATGAACCGGGTTTGTAGACTAATGTTAGATAAGTCCGTTATTGTGTTCATCGATGACATTCTTGTTTACTCTAAAAGCAAGGAAGAACATGAAATTCATTTACGAGAAATCTTAGAAACCCTTCAAAAAGAAAGATTGTATGCCAAGTTCTCGAAATGCGAATTTTGGTTACAAGAAGTTTAATTTCCCGGCCATGTTATAAATTCCGAAGGTCTTACGGTTGATTAGGCTAAAATTAAAGCGGTGATGAATTGGCAAACTCCGAAGAATGTTGGCGAAATTCAAAGTTTCTTAGGTCTCGTGGGTTATTACCGAAGGTTTATTCAAGATTTCTCCAAGATTGCATCTTCGTTAACTAAGCTTACTAAAAAGAATACTCCTTTTAAATGGGGTGAGGAACAAGAAGAAGCTTTTGTAACCTTACGAAGGAAGCTGTGTGAAACTCCAATACTTATTTTACCGAATGGAACCGAAGATATGGTTGTTTATTGTGATGTGTCTTATGTCGTTCTTGGGTGTGTTCTTATGCAACGAGGCAAGGTTATCGCCTATGCTTCAAGACAATTGAAAAGGCATGAAGAAAATTATCCGACTCATGATCTTGAATTTGCGATGGTAGTCTTTGCTTTAAAATTTTGGAGGCATTTGTTGGGTTTTTACAAACTAATTAACCATTTGTAAGGATACGAGTACACGCGCGAAAAAGATTAAAAAATATTGAATTTGTACTTAAAAAGGAGATCAACGAACGGTACTTAGCATAATAAGAATACACCGTCTTCAATATACGCGTGTGTATAATATAAAATAAAACGCGAAACCAAAATAAGTTACTAAGTAGATAATCTCTATGGTATGCTCACACTACATGTCACGGAGATACGTCAAGATGCTAGTTCTTGCTTCACAAATAAAACAACTCAACACGATGTTTTTGGTTCTTGTCGTCACACGATCGAATCCCCTAAGGATATATTATGATTGTCGAACAATAGAGGAAAAAGGAGAATCCCTTTTGTATATTAGTTGCATGCTTTATCTATTATGTACGCATGTCATACATATACATACGAATAGAAAATAAATAGGATGCATGCATGTATGCGTATTAATAAGGTTGTGAGAAGTTATACTAGACTTAGATTTATGAATGTTGTCATCCGATTAATGAACTAAGTGGTGTTTATATAGTGTCTAAACTTGTTCTCTTAGTTAGACTAGATCACCTCCTCAAGTTTCATAAATCGACACTCTCCTCCCTTATACTCCTTTAGTTCGACCAGTCACAACCAACACACCAATGTTCCCAGGAATACCTGAGTGTACTTTCGTAAAGTCACAGTTAAAATTGATTTAAGTATTTACAATCCACTTGTTTCCGATTACGTGTTAAAATGGATATGGATCAAAGTCATTCCCTTATTTATTAACGATTCTGTTTCTCGTATATATGATTAATCATGATTACCAAAAATCATTGAGACATATCTACCTGAGTTTTTGGGTGCGGCCACACATACATCTGATTAACCCTACGAGGGGCCCAGTGGCATCATACTTCAACTATTGAAGGAACAAATTCTTTATTGACTACAAGTGTCAAGTCACCATGCTTCACAATCACTTCTGAAAATAGTCCTTATTAGCTACCTTATTCAGGATAACTTAAACTACATCAAGAAGGATTATCCACACATGCAAGACCTACTTGCATCTCAAGTGTAAGGATTTAGTAAATTAAAATCACTTACAAGATTTACTTAATGACGCCGATCCATAAAGTAATAATCTTGTTAGTTGGGGAAGTCCAATATTCATCTTATGAATATCATGTGAGTTTGGCGGACACATCCTTTAATATCCAAGATATCACCAATCACTCAGATTTGTCTTAGTTCAACAATATTCCTATATTGTTGATCGACAATGGACTAATTTAGAATAATAAGTATTATTCACGGATTAAACATGCAAATATAGGACACAATTTATATTAAATATAACCACATACCACGTATCATTATCATTAATAAAATTGTCTAAACATCCCCTTATCCAAATACTAAATAGATCAAATGCATGATAATTCTAGTTGACGAATCATGCCTCAAGATACGACGATCGTACTTGCTGACAAGGCACAAATTTCATTAATTCCAACTAGCTTTGATCTTTAGGAATTTTGAGAATACTTATTTCAAGAATTCAATTAATGAAGTTCTTGAATATCTATGATGATTGTTTGTTTATACAAATATCTCAATATTAACACACTATATCTCATAATGTGTGTGACATCAACTATTGACAACAATCATCTTTCGCAGCTTCCAAAAGTGCAAAGTATTCTTATTCTTTAATGTATAATGCAACTATTGTTGAGAATTATATTGATTTGATGATACAAAACAATGATACAAAACAATGAAACAAGAATGATACAAAAGGAAACCAAAGGATCAAAGTCGACATTATGGAATTCTACAAGATGTAGGAGTACATGAAGATTTTAAAAGATTTGGTCAAAGATATGAAGATAAAGATTAGGAAGATTTGTTTCCTAATACAATTAGTTTTCCTTGTAAAGTCTTATGGACTCTATTATATAAAGAGATCCATAGACATAGTTTTTAGTATCCCTGTGTGTGCAAAAACGTGTGTGTGTGTACACAAAGAGTAAAGATGTAGATGTCTAGTTGTGTTAGTGTAGCCCTAAGGTATCAAGGTTTCCTTGAACCCTGTTAGGATGTAACCGTTCTATACTGATCATATAGAATTGGGGCTTGGAGTGTAACGTATGAATGTAAAACCTTGTTTAATAACAATGATTCTTTGTTTGAATATTCCGCCTTTGTTATTATTCATCCTAGATTAGATCTAAACAATCTAGAGCTTAAACGATCTAGAACCTATCACGTTCTATAGGTTCTATCAGGTGGTATCAGAGCCTGGTGGCTCTTGATCTAGGATTCTATAAGGTTTTTCAATCGAATTTTAAAGAAAGAAAAGTGTATCGAGTTTCTGGTGATTTTCGGTGAACAAGCAAATTCGGTGAATTAGGGTTTTCCCTAAATCCTAATTTGGTTAAGCAGTAAGCGATCTTCACTCCATGGTTTATTATGCTTATATCATTCGTTTGTATATTGCTTGATGATTTGATTGCCTGTATTCAAAAACCTTTGCTGCTCAAAGGTTAAACCTAAATCGATTTTAGGTTTTCACAAAAGCTTCAAGAACGAATTTAAAAACGGGTTTCGAAGATGATTCTGTGTTCTTGATGAATATTGGAGGTTTGTGTTCTTAGTAAAAGTCGATTTTAGTAAAAGTCGATTTTGTTAATATTAGGGTTTTGAATAAACCCTAATTCAATCAAGCAAGCACGTTGAAGTTATTGTCGATCATTATTATTTGAACAGGAAGGTTTACGAAGGTTGCAAGATTTTGGTTTTGATTGTTATCAAACCCTAATCATTTTTAGGGTTTCTTGGTAAATCGTTGCTGCTTGGATAGTTATCGTGGTACTTTCAACGATTTATTGTTCACTGGTTGAAGATCTAAAACATCTAGACTGAAGTCTTATTAAGTTTTAGTTACGTCTACTTCTGGTGATCTCTATTTGTGGTACTAAACCCTAGGTATTAGAGTTTCTTTGCTCGTTAATGGAATGTAAGGGTTGTGAGTTTCTGATTGTTAAGGGTCATGAAGAAAGTGTTCACGTTGTTACATTCGTACTGCTATCATTGAAAACTTAATGTTGCTAATTGTTAATGTTGTCTTCATACATTAGTACTGTCGTTGAGTGTTAATGCTGCCAAGGAAGAAAAATTAATGCTGCCAAGCAACGTTAGTGCTGCTACGTTTAAACAGTTAATGTTGTTTGATTACAAGTTTGTGCTGCTTGGGCTCGAATACATGGTTAATGCTGCTATCACTGTAGTGTGATGCTGTTAAGAAAGGAAACAAGATTGGTATGTAGTTGGTTATGATTCATGAAATTGGAATGGGATCTGATTTATTATGGAATCTCTAATTTTTAGGGATTGTATTTTGATCCTAAAATAACTTCCTATATATTAGAAGTGGATGAGATTTTAAGTGGCTTGGATTCAGATATAGAAGTACTGCTAGGCTTGAAAAGCAGTTACTACTGTTCTTATTGGTCGTGGTTTATTAAGTTTGTACTGCTAGCATTAAAAGCGGTTAGTTAGTACTGCTCGGGCTTAACTGAACTTACAACTGCTAGCTTTATCCAATATTGAATAACACACACACTTTGGATATCTGATTGGTTTAGATAGAAAAAGGCTAGTTTTGGGATTATTTGAAATAATTGATTACGGAGATGATTATTTATCACTTATTTAAAGTTGAAGTAAAGTTTCACAGGTGCGTGTTCTTATCATATCTTAAAAGTCAGTGTTAGTGATGACTTTGAAGATAACTTGTTCGTGCTTATATGGTGTTGATGAAGACTTGCAAAATCTAGCAATGTGTGATTTCTCTTATGGTGCACATTTGCTATCACTTAAAGGAGTTATGTTGTAGTGCTCAGTGTCTCATTGAAGATGAGGATTTTGTCAAGAGATTGAGGTCTACTCATAATCAGCAGTATGAGTTTGGAGTCACGTGAATAGTACAAGACATAAGACACAAGTTTGGGTTATTCTACTTCTACATCAAGTTTGTTATACTGAGTTTTCTCCATCAGTAATCATTACAAAAAGCCTACAGAATTTGAAGATTCAAGAGATGGTTCACATATTGGTTTCAGGGGAAGCTTATTAACAAAGTGTTTAACCATCAGGATATGTTCCTGCACCACTTGAGGGGAAGGTTTTCTTTACTACTTCTAGTCATTATTACTACTGCTAGTTTTAAGTTCTACAATTTACATTCAATCATACTTCAACTATTGAAGGAACAAATTCTATATTGACTACAAGTGTCCAGTCATCATGTAGCATAAACCATTCTGACATAGCCCTTATTAGTTACCTTATTCAGGACAACTTAAACTATATCAAGAAGGAATATCCACATATGCTAAACCTACTTGCATCTCAAGTCTAAGGATTTAGTAAATTAAAATCACTTACAAGATTCACTTAATGACGCCGATCCATAAAGTGATAATCTTGTTAGTTGGGGAAATCCAATATTCATCTTATGAATATCATGTGAGTTTGGTGGACTTATCCTTAATATCACCAATATCAAATATCTCCAATATCACCAATCACTCAGAATTGTCTTAGTTTAACACTATTCCCATATTGTTAATCGACAACGGATTAATTTAGAATAATAAAAATATTATTCACGGATTAAACATGCAAATATAGGACACAATTTTTATTAAATATAACCACATACCACGTATCATTATCATTAATAAAATTGTCTTAATATCCCTTATCCAAATACTAAATAGATCAAATGCATGATAATTCTAGTTGACGAATCATGCCTCAAGATACGACTATCGTACTTGTTGACAAGGCTTAGATTTCATAATTCCAACTAGCTTTGATCTTTAGGAATTTTGAGAATACTTATTTCAAGAATTCAATAAGCGAAGTTCTTGAATATCTATGATGAATGTTTGTTCGTATATATCCAATATCTTGACACACTATATCTCATAAGGTGTGTGACATCAACTATTGACAACAATCATCTTTCGCAGCTTCCAAAAGTGTAAAGTATTCTTATTCTTTTATGTATAATGCAACTATGCTCTCAGTTGAGCACAACTAGTCCACATGGTCATCATCAAAATTGAAATCATACCATGACTAGTATTGAGTGTCATCTCAATTCGATTTAGCATCCGTGTACACAAACAACCCCATGCTTTTAAAATCCGTAAACAATGAATATTCTCTTAATAATGTTTGGCACCTCATGAACTCTAAGCTCATTGGTTTATTCTAATTACACAATAAATTGTCACAATATATATCCTTAGATTTTTCATTACTATGGACAAATCCATAATCTAGGAATGATTTCTCAAATCCAAACATAATCTATTAGAATACTCAAATCAATGATTATCTAATAACTTTCGATTAAATACCAATGTTGTCAAATCATCTTGCATTCATGCATGATACAACTATTTCTTTACACAATATGATGTACATAATGAATCTTTTAGTCCAACTTAAGATTTCATTCATGTCTTATCTTATCAAATGATATGTATCCATTGAGACTTTCTAAATGGTATGTCAAATTGTGTTAGATTTATATACCGCATATGTTTATAGCAATAAACATATTATTTCAAGGTTGTATGTTTTATTTCCTAAATCTTTCAGGTGAAGGAAACCTGAACATAATACTCCCACTAGCTTTTAGAAATACTCAGGAGTTATCTTTATTTTACAATAAACTTAAGATTATCCTCCTAGATGCTTGCAATGATCCATACTTGGATTCTTGCCGCTTGTACACTTCATAAAGATTTAATGAATTCATAACCTCCATTGATTACTAACCGTCCTCGCAATAGTAATCATCCAAGAAAGAGTTTTAAATTCATTGTCATATTTCATCAATATGAACACTAGTATGACAATCAACCATCTTTATATTAATTAATGGGCATTGAAAGAGTATTTAATCAAAAAATAATTGCTTGCGTATGATTAAAAATCCTATCATAATGCATGCATTAAATATGTGTACAACATTGTCCTTATGAGTTTTAAACCAAGAACCAAACCACTTGGGTTTTTTTCTCTTTGAAGAAACTCATTTTAACTTCACAGTCTAACCGTTTAGTTAAAGATCAATCAAGTTTTAAATTGATTATCTTTGTGGACATCATCTTAACATTCATAGTTTGAGTCATTTATCAAATTCAAAATTCAACAATGCATATTAATGGTTTCACCATGATACCAAATTCAAAATTCAATAATGCATCTTTAACAGGTTCACCATGATCATGTGACTCATATTTCTCAATATTGATATAACATTTATCAATCAAGTATTTAAGGTATCCTTGCGGATCTATGAACGAAAATTATATCATTATAAGGTTTAATATTTAAAGCCTTGATATGATATTCACTAGTGTGTTTAAGAAGGTTATGTATTTTGTATTTTTATCTCTTTAAGATCTAAAAATATATATATAATATATAATACGTATATTTAACCGGGAAGTATGATCACCCGGGTCGTTTCCCCAACGACTTGTGAAATTGAAACCACGTTTTAGCTCGGATTATGATTTGAATGAGAGAAAAGATATTTTTGAGTATCTATAACTACTAAATAAAAGCAACAATTAAAATGAACAATTAAAAGCTATTAAACACTTAAACAAATTAACGGGAGCAATTAAAAGCGACAAATAAGCAAATACACTAAAATTAACTCCTAAAAATGTAAACTAAATTTCTAAACCTAAATTAGGACAAAAGAAAATTTTAAGAAAAAGAAAAACATTTTTTTGATTATTTTTGAATTTATTATGAATTAAAAACTATTTTAATCTAATTAAATCTTAAAAAATAGCAAATTAAGTCCTAAAAATTGAGAAAAATAATTTTTAAACTTAGAAAAGTCTAAATTTACATTAATACTCAGAAAACTATTTTTCACTATTTTTAAAATTAAAATCTTATTTTTAAAATTAAAATTAAAAGCTCAAAAATGAAAATAAAAATCTAAAAAGGGTAAAAATGATTTAACTGAATGTAAAACTAAAAGTACTTTTTATAAAACTGAAAACCATTTTTTTTGTATTTTTTTTTACTTTTTTCTATTTTTTATTGATTTTTCAATTTTAAAACCTACGAAAAATCCTAAAAAATTATAAAATAAAGGGAAAAATTTGGAAAATTCATGAAAAGTGCAAAATGTAACAAAGATCCTAGGAAAAATATAACCAAATCCTCAACTTAAAGAATAAGCTCTAAATATGCTTGTATAAGCTACGGCTTATAAAATAAAAAGGAAATGAAAAAGTCTACTAGTATTAAATGTGGAGAGAATAGATTGGATGAGCTATTGTAGCATGGTGTTAAAACGTGTGTGTTTTGTGTGGGAGGTCGTGGGTTCTAGTCTGGCAAAACACCCCTTTTTGCAATTTTTTTATTTTGTACTTTTTTACAAAAACTAAATACCCAAACTTATTAAAAATATATTTTTAAACAACTTTAAAACTAAACTTTTTGTGTGATAAAGGCAAATAAGCACTGAAACAGCTTATTTATAACCTGTCCTCAGAAACTTGCCTTTTGAGCCTTGAAAAACTTGATTTCACTTAGACACTTGTATTAAGCTCAAAATAAGCTCAAATCTAAATACAAAAGATGTTCCTAACAGCTTATAATGTAAGGAAACTAGTAATGAAAAGCTACTTTAGTTTAAAACACATTAGGCTACTTAAATCTAAGAGCAAAAACTGTTAACTCAGATAAGGAAATTTAAAACTTAAAAATCCAATAAGCTCAAATGCTTAATAAGCAAATTCAGAATCTAAGCTTTTGAGGATAAGCTAACTAATGAATCCTAATTAAGCCCTATTATTCAGTTTTTCAAATGAGTAACTAAAATTCAGCCCTACTAAGAAAATTATCTAAACTACTTATTTTTGGCTTTTTGGCTTTTATATGACTTTTTAAGACTAAATGTACCTAGGCAAATAAGTTTGAAAATGAAAATTAAATCTTAAACTAAATTAAGCTATCTATAAACTAAAAGCCTACTGAATTTAAGACCTTAAATCCTACAACTACTAGCCTAAATTAAACCAATAAATCAGCAGTAGTAACTTTTGTTACTACTGCATATGCTAATGACAAAGAGGCAAGGGTAAATGCAGGTTACTAAGAGAGTAACTCCTGCACACTACACACTCTATTGAGTGTGCTTGAGTAAACTACAAACTCAAATTAAGCCTAAAAGGCTTAATTCAAATATTAGCAATCAAAACAAAGTGGGAAATCTCCCCTGGTGCTGAGACAATGATATTAAGCCCTAACTTTTTCAAATTTGAATTTTGACCTATGAAAACTCTTTCTAAACTAATTAAAAATGATTGCACAACTATCTCAAGCAAAATTCACAATGCAGTTTGACTTTAAGAGGTCAAACTGCATAAAACCAAACACTCCTTTAGGTCTATGACAGATTTTAAAAAACTTTTGAAATTAAATTCCACTTAACTAAACATCAATACCAGATAACTAAATACTTATTTCTAGCTTAACTAACATAATCAAACAACTGAATAAGCCAGAAATCTAAAATCTAAACTATGCTAATGATATTTTTGGTTTTTATGGTTTGATGACAGATTAAACACAAATCTAAGACCTAACTATACTAGACTAAAAACAGATAACATGACATGATTAAGAAGCAATTTAAAACACAAATAAGCACTTAAGAATCAAATAAGCTCAATTGATAAGCTAACAAGCAGATAAGCAAGATTTAAGCTAGGAATCTAAAAACATAAAAGTAAAAGATAGACTTACTTGAGCCTTAGCTTAACAAAGGCATAAATGTGCTTTTAGAGCTATTCTACAGCTCTGGCTTATTTAAAATAAGCCAGTAAAGATCCTTGGGAGTCCTTCCACAATAGACTCCCCTTCCATTAGCTTTTAAGTCCAAAAGCAAAGGTTATAAGGTTTTTAGCTGATTTTAAGAGTTAAGGTATGATTAAAGTAAGATTTGAGCTCAATTATTAGCTTAGAGACTAATAAGAGCTTATTCAGTAGCTTATGATATTTAGCTTAGCATTTAATAGAAAAAGTAAGAGCTTATGAGAGACTATTTAAAACCTGAATTTCATTAACATAAGACTTGATTACAATGCTTAAAAGGAAGAATTACAAAGTTTAAAGGAAATTTTAAGCTAAAAATTGAAAATTAAGCTAAAACTAAAAGCTACTAAAAAAACTAGATGGTGTGTGTGTGTGATAGTGAGGACTATTTATAGCCTGTTGATGAAGATTCTAGGCCTTGCCTTGCTTCCCAAGCTCCTCTAAATCATGTCCGTACAATTCTTCAATCATTGGATCTCTCTTTTGAGCCGTTAGATTACTTTACACTCTCACATGGATTGCCAAGCTGGCAATCCTTTGATGTGACCTTGTGCTAGTTATATGAGTGCTTCCAGTGCAAAATCTAGCATCCCCTCGTGCTTTTACTCATCCACATGGCACTCCTTGTTTAAGTTAGCCAATGAGGAGCCTTGATATTACAATTTTGACCCTGCCATCTTGTTTATGACCACTTGAATTACCCATTTAAACCCTTAATTGAGAAAACCCCTTTGTTTTACCCTGTGTGGTGAATTGAAGGGGACGATGAATAGTAACCATGGTTTTGGCGCCCTTTTATAACTGAAACGGGTAAAAAAAACTTTAAACTATGGGGTAATTGCAAAATCAGTCCTTGTCTTTGTGTAAAGAAATGGTATAGTGTTAAAAGGACTTTTATAAATGGCATAAATGGTCCTTGTGGTTTTATGAAAAGGGTAATGGGTTTTGGTTATTGGGCCCGGGTATGATTAAATGGGCTTATGGGTTTATGTTTTAAGGGTTTTGGTATCCGGGTAAGGTTTTAAAGGGTTTAGGGCCCATTAAGCCTTAGGGACCATTTGTGTAACTTTTGGAACTTGGGGGACTTAAATGGAAACATTGGGATTTTTGTCTTCTAGTGAGTTGACTTTGTTGACCCATAGTTGACTGAGAGTTGACTTTCTTTGGCTTTGGCTTTGAATCTTTGGCTTCTCTTGTGCTCTTCCGTTTCTCGTGTTCGTGTTTGCCTGTTTTTGACGGTTTTCTTGTGATTTTTGATATATCCGTACCTGCACACACAAAACACAAAAACAAGTATATTTTTGCCATTTTTAGTGTATTTGTGGTCATTTAGGGTCATTTTTGGTAATAACGGATATGTGTATTTTACACTTATCACTTGGCAACAAACGTCAGTCAGCATATATACTAAACATATAGAAAATGAAAATCAACACATTGGAGTACATGCTTGTCAAATTCACACCTTGTGCTTCTTTTTACTAGAGTCAAAGGATTCCACAACTCCTTCATAATACCTGCAGTAACAAGATGTTCGCATTAAAAGAGTCGCATAATTTAAGAATCTCGCTCTTAAGTGATGTGTTGCTTACTGTGTTACTTTTTGTCAGCAGGCCACTAAACTTTTATCCTCTTCCCAGCCAAATCTTCACCATGTTCAACAGATTGAGCCTGTATATATGATTAGCATATATTTCAATATCCGATAGCTTTATTTTAGATTTCAGATATTATTTACTTCAAGAAGACATAATACAAAGATGTGCTTGTATGTCGTCTAGAAGTGGCAATCTTGACCCAAAAATAAAAGAATTGGTTTAATTGGGTCATTTTTTTAAATATTTAGGGTCTTTAAGTTAAACGAAGTTTGGGTCCAATGGGCTTTTAAACATACTTTTAAATTAAATGAATGGGTTCAATGGGTCATAGGAATGGGTCGAATGGGTCGACCTAGTTAAACTTTAACCTAATTAGTTACAAACTTACAACTTCTTAAAAAGTGATATACCCTAATCATAACTTTTTTTTACGTTTATACGTTTTTTGAACGTTTTCGTCCGTTTTTTTACATTTTCGTCTGTTTTTTACGTTTTTGTCTGTTTTTTACGTTTTCGTCTGATATCTTACGTTTTAGCCCGATTTCTTACATTTTCGTCCATTTTTTACGTTTTCGTAATATTTCTTACCTTTTCATCCGTTTTTTTACGTTTTTGTCCGATTTCTTACGTTTTCGTCTGTTTTTTACGTTTTCGTCCGATTTCTAACCTTTTCATCCGATTTCTTACGTTTTCGTCCGTTTTTTACGTTTTCGTCATATTTCTTACATTTTCGTCCATTTTTACGTTTTCGTCCGATTTCATACATTTTCGTTTGATTTCTTATGTTTTCGTCCGTTTTTTATATATTCGTCCGATTTCTTACGTTTACGTCTGATTTCTTACGTTTTCGTCCGTTTTTTTACTTTTTCGTCTGATACCCTTTTTTTACGTTTTCTTCTGATTTCCTACGCTTTTGTCCGTTTTATTACGTTTTCGTCCGTTTTCGTTATATATTTAACGTTTTCATTCGATTTCTTACGTTTTCGTCTCTTTTTTACGTTTTCGTCCAATTACATATGTTTTCGTCTGTTTTTACGCTTTCCTCCGTTTTCGTCAGATTTCTTACGTTTTTGTTCGATTTCTTACGTTTTTGTCTGTTTTCCTCCATTTTTATGTTTCCGTCTGGTTTTTTTACGTTTTCATCAGATTTCTTACGTTTTCGTTCGATGTTTTACGTTTTCGTCCTTTTTTAGGTTTTCATCCAATTTCTTACGTTTTCGTCGCTTTTTTTACATTTACGTCCGTTTTCATAGGTTCTCGTCTGTTTTTTTACGTTTTCAACCATTTGCGTCTGTTTTTTACGTTTTTTTTTGTTTTTGAAAACGAATAAAGACATATAAAACGTAAGAAAACAAATAAAGGGGTCAATAAAACAAAAGAAAACGTCTAAAACGGAAGAAAACGAAAATGTAAGAAATCAGACAAAAACGTAAAAAACGGACGAAAAATTCAAAAATCGGACGAAAACGTAAGAAATCGGACCAAAACGTAAAAAAAGGGACGAAAACGTAAGAAATCGGACGAGAACGTAAGAAATCGGACGAGAACGTAAGAAATCGAACGAGAACGTAAGAAATCGGACAAATACGTAAAAACAGATGAAAATGTAAAAAACAGGACGAAAACGTAAGAAATTTGACGAAAACGTAAAAAAAGGGGCGAAAACGTAAAAAAACGAACGAAAACGTAAGAAATCGGACGAAAACGTAAGAAATCGGACGAAAACGTAAGAAATATGACGAAAACTTAAAAAAACAGCCGAAAACTTAAGAAATCGGGCGAAAACGTAAGAAATCGAACGAAAACGTAAAAAAACAGAGAAAGCGTAAGAAATCGGATGAAAACGTAAAAAATAGACGAAAACGTAAGAAATCGGACGAAAACGTAAGAAATCGGACGAAAACGTAAATAAACAGACGAAAACGTAAGAAATCTGACGAAAACGTAAGAAAACGGGCGAAAACGTAAAAAACGGACGGAAACTTAAGAAATCGGACAAAAACATAAAAAACGGATGAAAACGTAAGAAATCGGACAAAAACGTAAGAAAACGAACGAAAACGTAAAAAAAGGACGAAAACGTAAAAATCGGGCGAAAACGTAAAAAAACGGAAAGAACCGACGAAAACGTAAAAAGACTGATGAAACGTATAAAACATTCAAAAATGTATGAAAACACCATAATTTAGTGGGTCGACCTGACCCAAACCGTTTGACCCATGACCCGTTAGACCCATTTTTAAAACATGACCCCATGACCCATTTGACCCATGACCCAAACCGACCCAACCCGACCCATTTGCCATCGTCTCATTTTGCCACCACTAACTAGAATAGTTCTCAGAAGCAAATAGCATTACCTGTTTCTTATTTCTCTTGCGTTTTCCATTCACCTCTTTTACAGATTCTGAAGTCATTGGAGGATCAATGGATGAAAGTTTTATCTTTTCATGTTTCTTTTCAGTTTGAGAATGTCGACAACTTCTTAAACTCTGCACCATATATAAAAGCATGATCATGAGGCCACTCAAACATTTTGATTTCAACTAATTTTTCACTATGCTCGAGAGACTGACTCTGAATAGTATATACAACGTTGCAATCCAAAATATCATTAGCATAACTGAAATGAAGAGTTGTGCATGTTTGATTCCAAAGATAAACAAACGTTAAAGGTAGCATTTTGGCACCAATTAAGGGTTCACAGGTCGATTTCACCCAAAAAATGTATTCAAACGTGATTTAACCTCCTGGTTCGTTTTATTTTCAAATTTGTTAGCTTTAAATCAGATGTGCTTACATGTCGTCCCATTTTGCTACCTCTAACTAGATTGTTAGCCCCGCTAAAGTCCAGACGACCTATTTTTTTTTTAAACAAGTTTCCAAAAGTAAATGATATTACCTGTTTTTTATTTCTCTGGCGTTTTCCATTCCACTTTTTGACCGATTTTGATGGCATTGGTGGATCATTAGAAGAAAGATTTATCTTTTCATGTTTGTTTTCGCTTTGAGAATGTTGACAACGTATTATACTCTGCACCAGATTTATCGAAGTAAGAAAATTTGAATTTTTTTTTTAAATACAGCCTATACTACTAGTTACATATGCTGGTTTGGCGTGCGAATTGGGCAAGATTAATGATAGTATCAGATAATAAGTGTTAGTCTAAAGTTGAAATATATCTTTACATCTAAAAGCAGAATTATCTAAAATCAGAATTTCAAGATTCCATGTATATGATGTCGTAGATCAAAACACATAAACTTGGCATTAAAATTGTTAGAATACAAATTAGCCCAAAATAAATTAATGTTACAAAACAGAATCATAAAATCATACGAAATATTCTAAAGAGAAAACCAATCTAGTTTGCACTCAACCGAATTCAAATCAGTCAATGCATCAAGAACGCCAGAACTTGTTAGAGTTTCCCATTTTCCATTACAAGGATTTTTATATTGAACATCTTTTAGATCAATCGTCCGCCTTTCCATCATCTCCCTAACTACTAGCACAGAGGACTTTATTTAAGAGGGGTGGAAAATAGAGAAAAACGCATCAAAAAACTGTTTGTTCTCCCACATGTGTTCATCCGAAGATTTTTTAAGCCATAGCTCATGCACGTTCGTAACCAGAAACGAGCCCCGTCTTCTCAGACAATCAAGATCAATGTTCAATGGCACTTCTGGATTCCGTTCTTTAATATAAATGTCAAACTTGCTTGATGAATTGACTACTTCCCCCAGTTTTAGAAAGAAGGATTGATCCAAAGGTCTCTTCAAGTAGTAAGTTAGCTTAATTTTCTTGGGAGCAATGGTTGGAAAAAAGAGACCATGTGCTTCACCAGTATAAACGAAAGAAAGTAATTTTGGAGCATACACTTGTACATTGACTTGCCTGTCGTATTCCCATAAGTCTAGGGTCAAACTCTTGAGCGAAGCACTTGTGATAACCAAGCTTTGAAGCCCCCAATTCCGAATACCAAGGGTTAAACTCTCGAGCAAAAGACATTTGGATTTGATTATGTCAAAAAAAGTATTGTCTATTATCACACCGTCTATAGATAATTGTGTCAAAGTTGCTAACGAATCAATTTTAAATGGTATAGGGTCGTCGTCCCAACACCCATAAATTGTGCGATAACTAAACGAGCGGAGACTTGGTACATTGTTGATTTCCCAAAGATCGTTCTGTTCTACAGATACTATTCCCAGTTCACAAAGATGACGAAGGTTTTTTACCATAACATTCTTCAAGCCCTCGCAATGCCAAAGGTTAATCTTCTCAAGCAAGGTACAAGTAGACAATAAGTTAGAAAGTACCTCTTCACTTATACTTAAAAAATGCAAGTCCAGTACACGCAGAAAGACGCACTTGATACAAGGATTGCTACTTATTCGAAGGAGATTGGTCATCATGGAATTAGCTGCTGATACATTTATTGTATTCAGGGCTTCACTAGAGAATAGCTCGTTTGGCAATGTAAACGAATCATTCAAAACCCATATTTTAAGGGAAAGCCTTTTGAGACAACTTTTAGCCATAGTCTTCTTTATGGATTTGCTCAGCAGCTTGTGAAGAATAACAAATCTTTCACTTTCCAGCTTATTTAGAGCATTAAACTCTTTGTACAATGGTTTAAGTACTACTTAGGCATCTTCTTCTTGATTGCCTTCTGGATCTGTTTTATGAACGCTGGAAGGGTGTTTTGTGATAGCCTGTGGAAGAATATATTACGTCGAGTAACTAAGGAAGTCAAAGATAACATTATGCCACATGATGGAAAATTGGAAATAACTCAAGTGAACATGTAGAGGTGGTTAGAAAAAGCAATCGTGTGAGAAAACCTGTTTATATTGGCATTTGTTGTAATTTGGCGACAATTCCCCAGCCATCCTTCTTTCAACCGAGATCCAGTCCCATATTCTCTATCCCTCAAGTATGTTATCAAAATCCTTGAAAGATATACATTAATCTAGATTCGGTAGTAACATTTTGAGTTTATTTTGCCGGTGTAGGTTGAGCAATAAGATGGGATTGGAAGCAGCTGTTGAGCGTTGTAACAGAGTTCTTGAACAACACGGGGAATGCTGTAATAGTTGTTGGATCTAAACTGTGTGCTGCACATGCAATGCAGAGTGTTTCTTAAATTTGGTGGATGCTTCAGGGTATGCACTCTCGGTAACACCAGCAGTAAAAGGGCTAGTCCCCGAGCATTATCCTCATTTCATTGCTACAAATTGGGGCGTTGCAAGCACGCCACTATGTGCAGAATTTGTTGAATCAGCAGATGCTTATATTATAGCTGGATGCACATTCGACATTATCGCTATCAGTGGTATTAATAATGTTTAGATGAAATAAGAGACTCGATCTAAAAATAGACATTCCTTCAAACCCAAAGTAGCCAAATCTAAACAAATGATTAAATTTGTTGCGCCTTTTGCATATCACCCATGCAAAAGATTAAAGTTTGCTGCGCCTTAAAGGAACCCAGTTTAAATCATATGGGTTTACCTGAACCAATGACAATGCTGAATGAACAAGTAGTTCAGCATTCAGCGCTAGTCAGAATCGCATGAAAAAGGTCACAATTTCAAAACAAAGCTTAGAATATTAGCAGTTAGGAAAAATGTAAGCAAACAGGTAAACCGGTCAAGATAACAAAAAATGTAAATGCATAAAACCTCATGATCCTACTTGACAGTTGACACGCCAACTTTTTTTTGGAACGGCCTAATTGACTGACTCATTAATCTAAGCCATGCTTTTCAACGTACAGAAATTGCCCATTTTTACTCATTACCCAATTAGCCACTCATTCTACCTGAAGCTAAGACTCATAATCTTGTGATCATTAACAAGCACATCATAGTGATGTAAACATAAGATAAGCTAATCCCAAGTAATTTAGGAACGACTGTATACATAAAACTAGACCCATCTTTCATAGAACTGGTCTCACCCCCATTGAGTTCTCAAGAGAACTGGTGACAAAATAGGAGTGTAGTCCTGACCCTGACAGACGTTCTACTAATTACACATCTATTCTTGTTATATTAGTCTACAGAATTGGCTGTTCTGCCAATGAGTCTGTTTCAGCCTTTGATTCCAAGAAACTGTCGTTTACCTTCTTCTTTACAAGATTGAGTACATCCACACACTTTTCAGCCTTTTCAAACCGTTCTTGCGCAGTCATAAGCTCTGACCGCATCTGTTTCAGATCCATTTTGGCTGCTATTGTAACCAAACTGGTGTTTGCGTTCATCTTCATAAGCATGCTGCACTTTTTCTTGGCTTCTATCCTTTTGTGAATGGCTTCTAAGTGGGCTCGAAGCCATGACAAGTTAACTTTGATTGCCTCTGCAGCTGACACTTGGCTGAGTAGTTCTTCCATACTTGTAACATCATTGTTCTGGATTTTCCTAACAACTTCACAAACGACCTCAAGGACAGATTCTCTCGCTGGAGATGTTATGAACGCGCAATTAGCGGCAATGTCACCATGTTTCTTGAAAATGGATTCAAGAATTGGTGCATTAATGTTCTTCACCTTGTAGCCTTGAACACATGTCGTGCCAGTTTCAGGAGATGCAACAGATATAGGCACTGCCTCCGGCTGCACAAAAAGGATAAAGATTAGAGGTGGTAAATTGGCGGTTGGGGTCTTGTAATAGGTGCAAAAAGAGTTGGGGGATCTTTACACAATCTGATGTTGGAGACACATTTTCAACCAACTCCCATCGTTCCAACTTGAGTTTCAAACGTTCTTGCTCACCATCATCATACAATACCTAAGCTTAGTAACAAATGTTAGTCAGCATACTAAACATATAGAAAATAAAAATCAACACATTGGAGTACGCGCTTGTCAAATTCACACCTTATGCTTCTTTTTACTACAGTCAAAGGATTCCACAACTCCTTCATAATACCTGCAGTAACAAGATGTTCACATCAAAAAAGCCATAAAATTTATGAATCTCGCTTAGGTGCTGTGATACTTACTTTTTATCTGCAGGCCACCAAACTTTTATCCTCTTCCCAACCAAATTTTCACCATATTCAACAGATTGAGCCTGAATCAGTATATACATTTTTATAATCCAGAATATATGATTAGCATAACTGAAATGAAGAGTTGTTCATGCTTGATTTCATAGGAGGACAAGAACTAGAGGTAGCACCTTGGAACCGTTTAAGGGGAAAAAATGTCGATTTGCGTCAAATGGGCGAAAAACTAAGAATTGGTCCTAAGGTGAATGGGTTAAGGCTGTGAAACAGGTCAAAAGTCACCCAGAAAAAGTAATGAAAATGCAAACAACCTCCTGATTCGTTATATTTTGAGATGTGATAGCTTTATATCAGATTTAAGATATTATTTACTTCAAGAGAAATTTAATACGAAGATGTGCTTGTGTGTCGGCTCATTTTGCCACCTCTAACTAGAATAGTTCCCAGAAGCAAATGGCATTACCTGTTTCTTATTTCTCTTGCGTTTTCCATTCACCTCTTTTACAGATTCTGATGTCATTCGAGGATCAATAGTAGAATGTTCTATCTTTTCATTTTTCTTTTCAGTTTGAGAATGTTGACAACTTCTTAAACTCTGCACCATATATAAAAGAATGATCACGAGGCCAATCAAACATTTTGATGCGGTCTAACCACTCAATATGTAAACTTTACAACGTAACAATCCAAAATATCATTAGCATAACTGAAATGAAGAGTTGTGCATGTTTGATTTCAAAGGAGACCAAGCCTTAAAGGTAGGATTTTGGAACCAATTAAGGGTTCACAGGTCGATTTCACCCAAAACATGTATTCAAAATGGATAAAACCTCATAATTCGTTTTATTTTCAAATTTCATATCTTTAAATCAGATTTAAAATACCAATTATTTCAAGAAGAGATAATACAAATACGTGCTTACATGTCGTCCCATTTTGCTACCTCTAACTAGAATTGTTAGCTTTGCTAAAGCCCCGGGCGATGTACTTTTTTTAAACGTGTTTCCAGAAGTAAATGATATTACCTGTTTTTTATTTCTCTTGTGTTTTCCATTCGACTTTTTTACAGATTTCGATGGCATTGGTGGATCAATAGAAGAAGGTTTTATCTTTTCATGTTTGTTTTCGCTTTGAGAATGTTGACAACGTCTTATACTCTGCACCAGATACATCGAACTAAGAAAGTTTATAGAAAAATAGACATACATCCTATACTACTAGTTACATATGCTGGTATGGCATGCGAATTGGGCAAGATTAATGACATGGCGTCTCTCCTAGTACTTTACACATTGACCATCTAAATCATCAGTAATATACAGTTGGGATAATGTTTTCTAACGCAATCATCAGTTATATACAACCGTGTATCACCATTACCTATTTTACACAATCGGCATATGCCACCAAAGTATTATCTAACTGTGTTGAATGTCAATTTTTTAAACTAATGATCACACTAAGACAAGATTGAAACTTGAGTGGCCTATAATAGTGAAACTTGATTGCTATCTAGTAACATTTATTTTAATCATTATAACTCAAATTCGTAAAACGTACCATATCAAAGAGATGTGGTTTGCTGAGTCGAGCAGCACAGTTCTTAAGAACTTTTCCCCCTAACTGCGAACAAACAGGTGGAGCAATCTGCAAGAAGTTCATCACTCAGATAGGTTTTACTCAAGGATGAGGAAAGAACTCATTTGGTGTAAATCAGCGAAATAATGATAACCTGATTATCCTTCTTCACACTTGTAACTAGGAGCCTTACAAGCTCATGCGGGAAAGCCTTACTTTCCCCCATGATCATGGTCAAAATTTTCTCCATCTTGGATACGACAGCGGATGAATTTGATCTTCAAAGCCAGAATAAACTTATAAGTGCAAATCAAACAAGTGAAACATCTGGAAATGAAACAGAGCTTACTCAGATGCGGTTAGAAACTGTTTAAATAGTCGAACTATAAGTCCGTCCAGCTGCAGGCATTCAGACATCAGCTCCATAAATTTAACACTGCTTAATGTTTCCAGAACTTTCATCATTTTAGTATAGCATCCACCACATGTAGAAGATAGTTTCTCAAACGTCACCACTACCAGTTCAAAAAACTCCTGATAAACGACAAGAAATAGGTAGTTACTTGGGACTATAGTACATTATATCTTTAAAATATGTTACGGCAAGGTACTAGACAAGTTAAAACAAAAGCTCATTTAAATGTGCCATACCTTCATCTGTTCGTGGTTGTAAGGGGTCGTAATTGTCAAGACATCACAGATGCAACATGCGACTAAGATATTCACATCTATATCAGGGTGATTCAGCAGTTCTTTTGCAATCAGTGCCTCGACTATGGGATCCAGTGCTTTAGCTGTCGATCTGGATGGCGATTGTTGCACCATATATAGAATTTGCTCCACTTGCTATGACACAAATACAAAAGTGAGTTAAAATTATAACAAATCTTGAATAGCTTATATGGAAGGAAAAGAACCAACTGCAAGAATGTTGATAGTCTCCGCAGTTGAAGACGGCATTTGTAACTTCTTCCCAGCGTCCATCGCCTCATCTGAAAGCTGTTTGACCAAGGAAGTAGACAATCTGGTCGCCATTTTAGCAATATAGCTTAACAGTTCACTGCAAGAGCATGAAAAAACCGTTAATCGCCTTATTTGAGACCTAAACTTCTATTTGTATTCAGCTTATTAGAGACAGAAGCATAAATGAAATAAGCAAGCCCAACACCCTCTTAAAAAGATAAGCTTCTCTTTCTGACAACTTAAAACTGAATAACAAGCTTATAAGCAAGAAAATTAGCCTAAAAAATAAGCTCATAAGCCCGAAAGTAAGCCAAAGTAAACACCCCTACAATTTGTATGCAAATTTGTTAAAAGATAGCTATTATAACAAACCCTAACAACATAATGAGCATGAATGAAGGGAAAAATCGCTTGATTTTAGACCTCAGTTTGACCTACAACTAACTACTGGACAAGTGTAACGATTCTAAGAAAACCTAAAACCACATTGAGCAAAAAAAAAAAGTGGTAAATCCGCATAATTTTTTACCTCCAGTTTCAACCTACAACTTCCACTTGTATGTAAACTTGCCGGGTTTTTTTTTCTGCTTAAATGCTTACTTTTAAGAAATTTTGAAGTGTTTGGACCACCCTTTTGCTTAATTGCATATTTTGGGGCAAAATAAGCGGTTTCCAATAAGCAGATTGTGATATGCCAAGCCCTTTTTTTGGGAAAGGCAATACACTATATTAATACTTGAAACTAACAAGATGCTAGGCACAACAATGATACAAAGCTTTCGACCAAACGACTCCAATATAACACCCAAACCAACGGCTATAATACCACAACCTAAATTAATAACTTTTGGTCTTTTCGCATAAAAAATAAGCAAATCCAAACACTATATCCTAAAACTCTTATCTTTAAAGGGTGTTTGAATTAGCTTATTTGTGGACTTAGGGGTAAGCTTATTAAAATTTGGAAAACTCATAGGCCGGCTTTTTTCCTTCTACGTTTATCAAGCTAAGCTTATGGACTTAAAGGAAGCCTTTTAAGCATTTTCGATTTCCGTGTTTACATTTCTTGAAATGAACTTGTTAACTAATAACTCGTGGGTGGCTGACCTAGAATTATAGTTTTTTTTTTCAATTCTGGATAACCATGGTTTATGACTTTTTGGCCGACTAATCCACTTGGTTTGAGCCCACCGCACACAGACTCAAACCAGGTAAAGCCCTCCCTTTTCAAAAGATGGGCGTGGCGGGTTGTTTGCACCTAGCAACTTGAGACCTCTCACATTTTAGAGGGTGTTTGTCTCGGCTTATATAGCCTTCTTATGGCTTATTTGGTTTTGGGCTTATGTTTCATAAGCTCACTTTTTGTGGCTTATTTTGAAACTTTTCGGCTTATATAAGCTCATTATGTCATAACACCTACAAGGCCACAAAATAAGCTAATACAAACACCCCTCAGTTTATGAGTAAGCTTATTTATGAACACAACAAAAAAATAAGCAAACCCCAAACATCCTCTTAAAAAGATTAGCTTTTAGGAGCTTAGTGTGACTTAAAACTGGAAAACAAGTTAAAAAACTAGAAATAAGCAAACAAGAAATAAGGTGATAAGCTCTAACAACAACATAAAAATAGTACCGTTTTGTGTGCAGTCACTCAGAGGTGAAGCAGCTCGATATATGGAACAAGAAAATGAGACAGACAGAGTGTGTACTTATTTTAATAAAAAAACATGGGTTTCTGGTTTAGTGCATGAAAACATCATTAAAAACAGTAACACGTGTCAAGTTCTAACACAAACCAAAAGAAAAGAAATACTCCGTTTATCGGAATTGATCGGCTACCTCTAAATTACTTACACTTTGTTCTCAAGTAGTATTACTTAAAAAATAAATGAAAGGAACTGAAAAGAAATGTAATGTTATTTTAATGATTATGGAATGAAATTGTTTCCTCCCAATTTTGAGAGGAAAGTGTTTCCTTTTTTTTTCTTTAATGAAATAACTCAAGAACACAGTGTTAGTGGAATGTGAAAATCAAGACACAAATACAAAGGGCCCGTTTGGTTCAAGGTTTCTTCAGGATTGTTAAAGAATTAAAATTAAATTCAAATTCTAAATCGTTTGGTTGAAAAACTGATAGAATTGGAATGTATTAATTTTCTTAAAATTCATGTACTAAGAAATTAAACATTCTTTATACAAAGTGATGGAATCTTAAAATCCATGTATAAAGGAATTAAACATTCCGTCCCACGTCCCTCGTCAATACTTTCGTTTTAATTTTTAAACTTTTTTTTTAATTTGTACTTTATCTAAAAAAGTTTCGTACTTTATTATTTTTTTTTTTTGAACTTTACTTTATTTTTTTTTTAAATTAATACTTTATAACGTAAAAAAATTTTAAAAAGTAAATTTTTTTATAAAATGTAATTTTTTTTTAAGTATATTTTTACTTGGTAAATTTAATACTTTATAAAGTAAAAAAAAATTTAAAAATTTTAAAAACTATTTTTTTTAAATAAAGTAAGAATAAAATTTAAAACAATCTTTTTTACGTAACGTACAAATAAAAATTAAAAAGAACTAAAAAAAGTAAAAAAAAAGTTTTTAAAAAATTATTATTTGTAAATCTAACAGAAATCTAGCACGAAAATTTATTTCTTTTTCCTAACCAAACACATGACATATTTTGAATTTTGACATTCTAATTCCTTAAGATTCTCAATCCTTGATAGATTCCAATTCTTTGAAAAAAATTCTATGAACCAAACGGGCCCTATGGGTATAAATGGCATGACACATAATTTTGAGTGTGCAAATAAATTAAAATAGTGTGCAAATCACCTCAAGTTATTGTCAAAAGCAGAAAACTCCATTTATTACTGGGTTTTTTTTCTTACTTTTTAACAAAAATGGCTATTTTATCTTTAACTAATTAATTAAAGTTTTTTATAAAATTTATAATACTAATAATTTAAACAGTGGTAACATAGTAAACTTGATAAAACTTCTCTATCTATTTTTAATAGTGAACAATTAAATTATGACATCCCAAAATGAAAACATGCTAAATAAAATGAAACGGAGTGAATAAGAGAGTAAAAAGATATGAAAAAGTGTTTTAAAACAAACAACCTTTTTTGAGTTTAAACTTTAAACCATTAAACATGAGGTAACGGTCATCATGACTCGTCATCCATCTCAACGTCATTTTAGTTTTTTTATCTCTTCTCATTATAACTTAATATTCAAGTGTTTTGGTCACCACACCTTACCTTTCATATCCATTTTTTATTTAAATACTTTTATTCATAAACTAAAAACGTAAATATCAACGTAAATGCACGAAATTAAAAACGTAAAACGTACGGAATTAAAAACTGTACGAAACTAAAAACAATATATAGATAAATTAAAACTTAAACGTACTAAAAAAACGTAAATTAATATGGCAAATTCCACTTCGCCCTAATCTCCGCCCTTAGTTCTTCCATATGTCGCGGTGCATCCCCAGTCAAGTGGTCATATGGGCTGCATATAGAATCTTATGTCTTTTTGACGTTGTTTATATTCCTGAATTTCTAACTCTCGTTCACAACATGTCACCTCCCTCCTTTTGATCTCCAAAAAATTTATGCCTTCTTCTTTCTTCATTTCCATGGCACTTTCGGTTTGCGTTGCCAACTCGGAGACCATCAACCTAGCCAATGCTTCGTCATTTATTCTTGATGACGATCCTGATGATCTCACCCCTTTCTTCTTCAAGCCTTTTGCTTTGTCCCCGCCAATTGGTCGTTGAAGTTCCTACACGTCATCTTCGTCGTCATCTCCAACATCGACATTCAAATTAATACTAGCATCCTCAGACTCCGTGTGGAACGTACTAAACCTAGATGTCTTGCTTCTCTTGGCATCTGTTAATACAAATAATGTCTAAAAATGTTATTTATGTTATATAACTTCTCTGCGTTTTGATAATCACAAAATGTAAAAACGATCTATGTAAACAAGTTAGTAGTCGTAATTTTTATTTCGACACTAATCACTTAAAGGTATGAATAAATAAATGCTAAATTTATTTAATGATCAAAGGTATTTAAAGTTTATCCTAAACTTTACATTTTTATAAAATGTAACAAAACAAATTTACAAAATTTAGACAAAACATTTTTTTATTTACAAGAAATGTTTTAATTAAAAATAAATTTTCTATCAAAAAACGGATACAACTACCCCAGATAAAACCTCCTCTGAAAAAGACAAAAAAAGAGCGTCCTACAGTGGGCGACCCCCTTATAGGCATGGGCGGCCCCCTTAGTGATAAGGGGACCGGCCACATAATTAACAAGATCGGCCGTGTTATGTGCTTCCCTCTTTGCCTATAAATACTGGAGTGTTTCACAGCATCTCTCACCTTTTGCACACACATTTCTTTCTGTCTTAAATCAGCCAATACATTTTCAACATCTACTAAACCTTTGATCATTTAATTAACACAAGCATTTGTTTCTAAGTGATCCAAGCTTTCCTCTCCAAGTGCAAGAGAAGAATACTCGTAATCGATAAGATACAAGTATTATAGTCTAGTGTGTCTATGTAACATAGTTTTGTTTGCGTTGTTCATTGTAATTCAATCAGCTCCTATATTCTTTTGTAATAGTTTGTTTAAGTATATCAAGTAAGTATTTAGGTGATTAAATACTTGTAATGGTGGTTAGTATTTCAGGCCATAAAATACAATAGTGTTGAAGATTGGTTCTAGCTAAGATTAGAACTCGACATTTAGCTTAGTGTCGAAAATTAATGTAAGCTACCTGATAGATTGGTTCTAGCTAAGATTAGAACTCGACATTTGGCTTTTTGTCGAAAATTGATGTAAGCTACGTGTGTACGGTTTTCTCCGCCTAAAGGGAGCTTGTTGACATAGTGAAGAAAACTCTCAAGTTTGGTACTTGAGGGGTGGAGTAGGGCGAAGAGGTGTTTCGTTACCGAACCACTAAAAATTCTTATGTTGTGGTTTGATCTTTTCAACTCTTCTCTTTCATTACGTAGACTAATATTGTGTTGATAATTTCATTTATTTACTTGTCCTAATTGTTAATATTGTGTGAAGATTGATATCACTTAAACTCAAATCTAAGACTTTACACAAATAATAATTTAAGTTTAAAAGCGGTAAACTATTCAAACCCCCCCTCCCCTTTTAGTTTCCACAATTGGTATCAGAAGCCACGTCAAACAAGATCTTTAAAATAAACTATATTTTAAAACTTGAATCGATCTATGGAATCAGAAAAATATTTAGAAGGGCAATCCATGCAAAGACCACCACTATTTGAAAGTGATGGATTTATTTATTGGCAAAATAGATTCGAGACTTATGTGAAATCAAAAGATCTAAATCTTTGGCATATTATTATCTATGGTGATTTTTCGCCTACTTAAAACAATCCCAAAACTAATAAAGAAGAATTTGTACATTTTGACAAACAAAGCTATGACCTTAAAAATAGACTTGCTAAAAACAATGAAGCTAAAATGGTAATTGTGGAAAACTAGAAGGGGGTTGAATAGTTTTCCAATTAAAATCTCATTTTAAATTTCATTTTCTCATTTTAGATCTTAAAGTGAACGAATAAACATAAGTACTAAACACATGATAGGATATGATAAGTAAAAGGATATGTGACACAGTATTTATAGTGGTTCGGCTACAAGGTCACCTACTTTGTCCTACTCTACTCCCCGAGTCACCTACTCGAGAGTTCGAATACACTATTCACCAATACTCCTTTTGACCGGCGGAGAAGCCTCACAACGTCGCTTACCCTTTTATCTGGTGCAAAGCTAAACACCAGGTTCTATACAGAAGAACCATGTCCCCATACAAGCTTACACCCTATTATGATACAAAGATAGATATCATGTCCCAACAATATGGAACATAATATGTCGATGTGTTTGCCCTCTACTAGGTGCCAAACACCAATACCATTTACAACTTACACCAAACTCTTATAAGCAACACTTAGTCATATGACTTTCATCTATTTGATTACAATGAATGTGAAATAATATCTTGAGATCAGTAGCTTGATCCATAAGTGATGGGATACCCTTGCTCTAAGAGAGTCGTAGAACTTGATCCTCAAAGGGCATACTCGGTAGAACTTCTTTTATTAAGAAATCTACAAAACACTAAAATGAAAGAATCATGATAGAAGATCAGTGATTAGCTGAATATTTAGAGAGAGAAGTTATGTGAAATGAGTGCCTAAACCAAGAGAAATGAGTTGGTATTTATAGGCATGAAGGTTATTGTTAGGAATGATAAAAGTGCCGATCTTATTGAGATAAAAGTCTTGTAATAAATAGAGAAATAATATTGTGTAATAGGTTAGGTGATAGGATCATGACTTAAATAAAGTCACGAGACCCGACAAATAGCTAAAAGCTAAAAAACAAGAGCTCCTTGCTCTTCTTTGTATTTGGGTATAAATACCCCTATCTACCTCATTAGTGAGGTGGTCTCCTCTAATCAATCTAATCTCATTCTTATCTTTTCTCTAATCATCCTCCTTCCTCTTTCTCTCTCTATTTTCTATCTTTCTCTCTCTAGAATAAACACACACACAACACTTAAACACACACTTTATTGCTTATTGATCCTAAATTCAAGACCTAACAAGTGGTATCAGAGCTACAGGAGCGATTTAGTGTTGTTTAGGAGAGCTTATTTGGTCAGCTTATTCTGACAGCTTATTTCAGCAGCTTATTTTGAGCTTATTTCGAGCTTATTTTAAGCTTAATCGGTCCTGATCTGTTGTGCTTATTCTGGTTGAGTTCAAGTTGCTTATTCTGTCAAGTTTTAGCTTATTCTTATTTTTCATGAGCTTATTGAGTCATAACAGCTTATTTGAGCCTATTTTGTGCTTATTTCGTTAATTTCGGTTGTGTTTTATGCAATCGAAATTGATTGCTTACGGTTTTATCGTAAGAGTAGTGGCCAAATTAGTTCAAAATCTGCTTATTTGAGCTTATTGTCAAAATCAGTAGTTCAAACTCATTAAAAGTTGGTACGATAGTTAAAATTCGGAGAAGTTTGTTACATGCGCTTTGACTGGTCAAACTCGGTAGTGTAACTGATTTTTCAGACTTTTGACTTTCAAAATTCGATGTTTGACTGGTCAAACTCTGAAAAAGTTTGTTACAAAAACGTTGACAGGTCAAACTTGATTTTATAACTGATTTTATCGAAATTTAACTTTCAAAATCGGAAGTCAAACTCGGATGTTCAGTAATAATAGATCTAGATCTGATCCAGATCTGAGTTTTTATCAAAATTTACTTCAAAAACTCAATTTCGAAAAAGAAGAGTTGGATCTCAGTTTTCTTTTTGTGTGTATAACAATAGAATCACAATCTTTAAAAGATCAGATCACATAAAAAGCTAAGTCATCACAGATCCAAAACAAATCTCGGAACTCATTTTCGGAACAAAGAAAAAGACATAAACGAATAAAGATCTCAGTTTGTATCATCATAGATCTTGAAAGATCATAAACACAAACGAAAATCATCACCGATTTTCCTCAAACTCGGAAAACACGAACTCAGAAAAAAAACTCGGAAGGTCTTAGTTTCATTAAAAGATCAAGATCTCAGATTTGTGTTGTGTAGGACTTACCTCAAATCGGTAAAAGATTTTCTTTAAACACAAACATCATCATCACAGATCTTAACCAACCAAACGAAAGCTTAAACAGATGTACACTAACAGCTTCAATCAAAACATAAAGATCTCAGTTTCGTGTTCTTAACAAAAATCCTTAGAGATTCTTAAACACTTATGCATCATAAATGAAAGACTTGCACATCATAGATCAATCTTGTGAAGACTAAATTTCTTGTTAAATGTTCAAAAAATAAAAAGACAGAACAAGAATGCTCAAGCCATCTTTCTGTTTCGATTTTAACAACAAAACTGAGAACATAAAATAAAAACGATAAATGGTTCAATAATCTCATATTAGGTTTGTCTTGTATATCTTTTGAGATATTAAGATCTATCAAAGATCTTCACTAAACAAGAAACCTATATTATCACAGATCAAAAATTTTGAAGACATAGCTTCGTTTTAATATTCGAACCCAAAAGGAAGATAAAAACAAAGTTGTTCATATCATATCTTTGGTTCGATCTTAAGAAAACAAGAACGACAAAACGAAAAGAAAAACCTAATTGTGGTCTTGATATCGACTCGAGCCGTGGCTTATGTTTTGTTCACACATCAAAATCATAAAGCTTGAAACACTTGTGTTCTTCGTAGGATAAAAACTTGAGCAGAAAAGAAACATAAAGGAGTGCTGTTTGTTTTCGGTTTGAAAAGACACAAAGAAATATAGAAGTTTGTGTGAGATTTTGTTTTTGTGAAGATAAAGAACGACTTGATATGTAATAATGTTTGTGGAGGGTTATAAAGAGAGTGACGTCTGTTTTTAGGGTTAGTGTTATATATTGTGTACATTTGTGTTTCTTATCATAGCATTTGGGCCTTCAAATTTTTTGTTTAATGAAAATTTTGAAGAATTGGTGGGCTGGCATATTGTTGTTACGAAAGTGGACTTGGACTAAGGTGTAATATAGACTTGTGTGCTAGCAAAATTTGATTTGGTCAAAATTTGTGTGCTTTGAGCCGTATAAAAATATTAGAGATAAGTTTGAGTAACATGAATTTGTGAACTGTGTGAGTGAAAATTTTGTACAAGTGCTGTATTAAAGTCGTGGTTTTGATATTTTGTGTTAAATCTTTGAGACGTTTGAAAATTTTGTAACATAAGAATTGGATTGATCGTAAATTTTGATAGTGTATTTTTTTGTTAAGTTCACGATTTTAATAGCGAAAAGATTTTTCCAGAAGTAATTGATAATTTGGATTGAATTTTTGCGTTTGTGTTGAAAATTACTTGGGTTCGTTGTGATAAATAGGGAAAATAGGATCAAACGAGGATAAAACTAACTATTCTAACGAATATATTGAGGTTGATCGAAAAGCAAGACGATTAGATCAGGAAGCTGACAAACAACAATTATTTGTTCAAACAGTCCAACAACAAAACACGACTTTGACTAGTCTGCTTGAGTTCTATAAGGAAAGGGTTCGGGTTTTGGAAAACATCAAAGGGGATAACAATTATCTTAACGTATTTCTTAAGGCTGATCGCAAAGCAAAACATTTTAGTCAACAAGCTCAGTCTCAATTTATTCGTGATCAAGATATCATTCGAGATTTAAAACAACAACGTGATAAATTGGACTTAGTTGTTATTGACTATAAAAGACAAAAAGAAGAATATCAAAAGACACAAACGATTTTCAATCAAACACAGTGTGACAAAGAGGAAAAATATCTTAATGGCATCATTCAGTTACAAGCTAAGAACAAAGATCTTGAAAACGTTGTTTGTAAAATGGGCAAATCAACTGAAACACTTCGGTTGCTTACAATGGTCCTTATGTTCTTTCACAAGCTTATGCTAAAATTCCTAAGTTGTATCGTGCTTATGAACTTTGTAATAAGAATGAACAACTGCATGTGTTTGATTCTGAGGAAACTCTTGAGGATGCTGAAAAGAGTCAATTAAAAATGAACGAGTTTCAAAAAGATGAAAAAGTTCAGGAGTTAAAGATAAAACCAATCGATTACAGAAAATTGAACAAACTTTATGACGATTTTGTTCCTCAAAAAGAACTTTCTGCTGAACAAACATATTTTCCATCATCTTTTATATCTTCTGAAAAAGTTTCTTCTGAGACAAAACCAAGCATGGCATCAATGCCTAGTGCAAATCCAATGCTTGTGGATTTGAATGAAATGGAAAATGTTTTCAAAAAATTGTTTGAGTTACTAGAAAAGAATTGTAAACGAGAAAGCATTTTCTATACGTCTAAAGAAGAACTTCGATTAATCGATGTTTGTGTAGAAGCGAAATTAATTCTTCGAGAATGGCATGTCTATTTTGAAGTCTTTCAGAATCGATTTAACAGAGATGTAAAAGAAATGAAAGATGTTTTTGTTTCAGTGGAAAATGATCTTGATGAAACTTTCAAACAAAATGAGTTTTTAAAAGATCAACTCTTGGAAGCATCCTTAGCTGAAGATATCAAGAATCTTGTCATAACCTCTTGTGTGGAAATAAGGAATAAGGTTTTACATGCTGAAATTGAAAGAATTTCAAAAGCGTCAAAAGATGTTTCAAATGAGAGTAAAACAGCTGATACGGTTTGTAATGATGCATTTGAAGTCACACAGGAATTGTCAAAAAGAATTGTTGAATTGGAAAAAGATTTGTCAAAATTTGAGGCAAAGAGTATTGCTTTTGAAATCGCACTTCAGCACAAGTCTCGAGAAAATAATTCTTTGAAAACATTGCAAAAAGAAAATGAGAATTTTATGGCATCATTACAAATCGAGAATGCTCATTTGAAACAGTCTTATAAAGATTTGTTTGAGTCGGTTCAAAGGTCAAGAGTTGAGACTAATCATTGTGATGAAGTCAAAGTTGAGGTCAATTTTGATGAAATTGAAACTAAAAACATTGAGTTGGAATATCAAGTGGCGTCATTAATTAAGGAGAATGAACACTTGAAGTTGACTTACCAAAGCTTGTTTGATTCAATCAAAAAGTCGCAGGTTCAAAAAAAAACTTCAAATGTAACACAAAATGAGGCAGAAAATCTGAAGTCTCAATTGTTTGAATTTGCTGAAACTAAGTTCAATAACCTTTTCGAAAAGATTAAATTTTTCAAAAAGAAGATATTTATGAACTTAACAAGGAATCGGGGAAGAAACAAAATCTTTTTGAAAACAAAATAAGTGTTTTTCAAATAAAGATTAATGAGCTGGAAAAGTCTTTAGCAAAACAAATAAAAGAAAATTCTGATTTGTTGATAAAAATCGATAATCTTGAAAATGTTATCGCTGATGAAGAAAAAAGGGCAACATTGGGAAAATTGAATGCTTTTGATAAAGAAAATTGTGATTTTGAATCAAAGGTTATGCATCTCGGAAAAATCATTGCTCAAAAGTCAAAAGATTTTGATGATGTCAATATTGAATTGTCAAACAGAACAGCCAAATTCGAGGCGTATTTTGAAAAACTTGAAAAAACGAAAGTTGTTCTTGAACGACAATTGGCTCGTAAGGTTGATGATTCTAAAGCCGAAAAAGATCAATTTTTGGATGAAATTAATCATTTAAGGACTCAACTTGAAAATCTGAAAGGGAAGCGTGTGGAAACAAAGTTTGATAATTCTTCGATTTTGGGAAAACCACCGTTACTTAACAATGAAAGAGATCAGCTTTTGAAACAAATTGCATCTTTGGAATCAAAATTAGCATCACAAGATATTCGTTCTTTTCAAAAAGAATATCATGAGTTGAGAACTTCGTATAATGCTTTAAAAGTGAAGTTTAATTCTCATAATCAAAAAAATGGAACATCAATGTTTCAAAATCTTCAAAACCTAAAGAAAGTGTTTCGGAAAATATTCACACGGGTGAATCCTCAAAAATGTCTTTGAGAAGGGTTTCTCAGTTTACAACCTATTCTTTACAAAAAGATAGGAAGTTTTTTTAAGAAATCTTAAAGTTTTGAAACATTTTTTTCTCAAAATGGTTTTAAGACAAGAGCTTCAAATCCAAAGAATTAATCTTTTGAAACATCACACTCTTGTTTTACACCGGTAAAACAAGTATGTAGGCCAATTAAGGAATCTCTAACTTTTAAAGCATCTACTTCTCAAAAGAGTTTTAAGACAAGTACTTTAAAAGGAAAAAAATCAAGTTTTTGTTACTCCGCATTCTCATTTTACATCGGTAAAACAAGTGTGAAGACCAAAGCAAAGTCATTCGAAATCTTTCAAATATTCCAAATCAAAAATGCTTTCAATGCAAAACGAGAATGACTCTGCTTCGACCATCTACAAGAAAGGAAGAATTTCAAACGATGCAAAAACAAATTTTTGGAATGTTTCATCAAATGACAATAACAAATGGAAATCGTCTTCGTCAACAAGATTTAAAACTACACATGAAACATCGAGTTTCAAAAATCAATGGA
Organism: Tanacetum coccineum; assembly: GCA_026074375.1. Classification (NCBI taxonomy): domain Eukaryota; kingdom Viridiplantae; phylum Streptophyta; class Magnoliopsida; order Asterales; family Asteraceae; genus Tanacetum; species Tanacetum coccineum. The sequence continues at coordinate 23,820 of BQNB010007840.1, read as the reverse complement.
AAATCAAAAGGAATTTAAATCTCTGTTGATTCCACGAGAGTTGTTTTCAAATGAAACACTGGTTTCAAGCTTTCGTTGGAACTCAACATCTTTACCTCGAATTGACACAAGTTTAAAATGGTTTTCAAAACTTGGCAAACCCGTTAGCACCGTGCTTAAATGGGTTCCAAAGGTTGTTGTCTAAATTCGATGTCAATGGTTTGTAATCAAATGTCAGATTGTAACCCGGTCTTCAAATAAAAGGGAAGTGTACGTTTTAGTGCGCTTTACCTTAAAAAGAAGAGAAATCTTCTTGTTTTGAGCAAAAATATTCAACTTTTTCAAAAATATTTTCAAAATCTTTCAAAAGTTTACTCACCAAAATGGCTTGTTATTAAATTTCAAATATCAACCCGGTTTTCAAATAAAAGAAAAGTGTACGTTTCAGTGCGCTTTATCTTCAGCAGAAGAGAAATCTTCTTTGTCCCGAGCAAGTTTTTATCAACATCTTTTCAAAAAGTGTGCTCGGGACATAAGACTTCTAAGTAGATGTCAACTTATGACTCGTTCTTCAAATAAAAAAAAGTGTACATTTTTTGTGCATTTATCCTAACAACGAGAAAATTTCTCAGATTTGAATTTAGCTTAGGTAAATGTTTATGTAAATGTTGAACACAATTTTTCAAGATTTTATCAAAAATATTTTTCAAAATCTTTCAAAAAATTTATGTTGTTGGATACATCTCATAAAAGTCAAAATTTATGTATCCAAAACATTCAGTGGATTCAAAAGTGGTTCTTCAGTAATATACCAAGGCATCTTAACTCTATCCCTTAATATAATTGCGATGGCATACAAAATAAAGTGTTGTATTATTGAGGGGGAGTATAAAGGAAAATGTTTTGAACAAATGAATAATAATCGATTGAAAAGTAGTTGTTGTCAAGCGTGTTTATATTAACAAGCGTGCAGATGGTGAAGATTGTGTCCGATTATGATCGTTTCCTGAAATTAATAGGATGAGGAGTGAACAATCTACTGACCATATGTTTTAGATATCAACATACTTTGACGCAACTAGTTTTTCAAATTTGTTTAGAACATTAAAAAAGGTTCCAAATCATAATCATGTTATATCCATTTTCTCCCACGTGTTTTCGAAATCTCATATAGCTATTTTAATCCATTGATATCAAAAATATCACATGGTATGCTATTTTTGAGGGGGATAAAATTGGATTAAAATGTGATCAAGAAAGATAAATGCTTAAGTGTGTGGAATAACAAAGTGATCTAAAAGACTTAAAGTGCAATAAACTCTTTCCTTCATGTGCAAAATAATTTTGAATATCAATGCACATGTGTAGGGGGAGTATTTCTCAAAAGTGAAACTTTCAAAGTGTTAAATGTTTTGATTTATATCAAACACTTTGATTGATTTTCAAATGGTTTTATGGTTTCGATCTTAAATACCCATCAACCAACTACCTCACGATGATCAAAGAAGAAATAAGGTGGTAAGGTTAGGTATTATCCCATGATCCAACCAGAACCGGAGGGATCTACCCAGGGACATTCCATAGATAGAATATAAGTCCTTAGGTATGATGGAGTTGAATGTGAATGGGAATAATGTCAACTAAGGCATGAGCTATCATCGGAACAATCACAACATGATGATAGTAATGACGTCTTGGTGGACATTGAAGGGGTTGAAGAATGAAAAAGAAATGATGTGCAAAGGGTGAAAAGAAAGAAGCCCTCCACAAACATTAGGCAGAAACCGGGTCAATACATAATCTATCGAATATCACAAAGATGATATTTGGTATTGAAGAAAGACATCATGGACCCAGTGATGCAATGCACAACCCTTCCCAGCCACTCAAGATTCTCTCAAAAGAATCTTGTTTCATTGTCACGGAGATTAAATGCATAATCTATTGACATCTCACTCCGAGATTGTTGATATTGAAAAGGTGGCAGTCTGCTCCAGCCTCCGATCACAAAAACCAAAACGCACTTATTGAGTCTAGAGCCAAATGAGATCAAATCATAAATCTCACATAGGACACAAAAGTACATTTGTATTAAACATCAAAGATACAAAAAGTACAAGAGTCGCTTATATGTCTATGTGACAGTGCATGTCTTAGTGACATTGCCGGAACATTCAAGAGTGATACTTAAATTAAGTATTTCACAATGATTGAATGGAAATCCTACCAGTGCTAACATCAAGCCAACGCTGAACGTAGGTCACTAATTTGAAAATGATTGTTTAATGATTCAATTAGTGTTAACTAGTAATCTAAGTGATCTAGTAGTTATCGTGTTCTTTCGGAATTTGTTTTCGAAAAACACAAACAACATTTCCTTGATTCATTCAAGTGAAGTGTTGGATTACCAAGGTTACTTATGATGTCACAATATTGATAAGGGGAGATGGTTGGAATTGAAGCTAGTAGTTGACTCTCATGCTTAGACCGCACTTCACACATGACTTCACTATCGAATATTCAGGCGTAACAAGATTATGATTATGTTTGATGGTCATCCAATATAATCAGGGGGAAGAGAAGTGTTCTAGCTGAATATTTCGATAGAGCGCAACAATTAGGGGGAAGAAATGTGTACATCCGGGACTTAATTGACTTTGGAGTATACAACATAGTGCAACAACTGGGGGGAAGAAATGTGTACATCCGGGACTTAATTGACTTTGATGTATACAACATTCGGGACTTAATTGACTTGGAGGTTATAGTTTCTTTCTTCTATAAGTTGTTTGTGTGAAGTATGTGCGTACGAATGGTTGTTTATTTAGGGGGAAGCAATTGAGGGAAGATACTTTTATGTACAACAACATCAACAACATCTCTACCTTTCAGAAGCAAGAAAACCGTCATAATTCATACCTTCATATCTCATACTCAAAGTTTAAAGATACACTTCCGCAACTCTGATAAATCAAAGAACTTCCTCAAATCATCAAGTTATTGGTCAAGACAAAAGTTCTACATGAGGAAGATTGTAAGCTGTCAAGAAAGTATGAGTATGTTGGTTAGAAGCTTCAAAAGATAAATCAAGATGGATTCATGGTAAAGAATGATGATATGAAAAGATCTCAAAGGCAAAGGAAAAAAGGATAATGGAAAGATCAAGATCAAGATCACTAGAGCATGATTGGAACAAAACCACTATTACACAACAAGACTCAAGACAAACAAGCATTAAAGTTCAAAGTTCAAAGTCACAAGAGAGATATTAATGATCATCCTTTAGGGGGAGATTGTTACGAATAAGAAAATGATGATCATTAATGCAATCAAAGAGAGATCTCAATGATCGTCCCTTGAGGGAAGATTGTTAGGATTGATAAAAGGGACGATCTTATTGAGATAAAAGTCTTGTAATAAATAGAGAAATAATATTGTGTAATAGGTTAGGTGAAAGGTTCGTGACTAAAATAAAGTCACGAGACCCGATAAATAGTTTAAGTCTAAAAGAGAAGAGCTATATGCTCATTCTTGTAAATGGGTATAAATACCCCACCACCACCTCATTTGTGAAGTGTGTCTTGCGTGTGTCTTCCAAGTTTCTTCTAATCTCATTCTTATTTTTCTCTAATCCTCCTCCTCCCTCTTTCTCTCTCTACTTTCTACTTTCTCTCTCTAGAATAAACACTTTATTGCTTATTGATCTTGAAATCAAGACCTCACACTACAGTTAATTTAAACTAAACTAAACAAAACTGTACATGAGATCAATATGTCGTATCCATAAACTGGAATATGCCATATTTAGACACCTGTAAAAAGTATCATGTGTATAAATGTTAGGAATACAAAAAGTCTTGGTCACTTCCAATAATAGTTAGTCAAAGCCCATAGATAGTCAAATGTAATGCTAGAAATCTAATTGGGCCAAAAGGCCCATGGAAAGCCCACAAGCTCTCCATGTCTGGCCACTAGAGTAGTATAAATACCCTCTCTATGCCTTGGAGAGGGTGTTGGTTGCTCTTGATATCCAAGAGTGTTTGGTATATATAGTGGGTATCCCCTTGTCGTCATCCGGAGATGACGAATGCAGGAGCTTGCTATTACCGATGGTAATACCCTAACTATGATGGTCAACTCTCTTGTCAGACGGAGGCTTTTGTCGTTTACTATTAACTTGCGGTTGTTACATTCCGCCGTAACGGTCATGGTAAAGATTTTACGCTGTTTTTAGGGAAAGCTTGGCCTGCACCCTTTCAGCGTATCTTCGTTTCCCATTTGGGCAAGATTCAACGTTGGATTTGTGACTCAGATTATAGTCATTGTGCTAGCGGAGGAAGAGTGTTCGCACGATTGGTATGGACGGGGTTTTAAAACCACGGGCCCCAGTCTTTATACGGCGATTATTGTGACTGTGGCGGCTATTTATCTTGGTTTTGGGAGTTATCTTCTTTTATCTTGTTTGGCTAAGTTATAGGGCATGATCCGCCCTATACGTCATCGATGCCCGAAGACTAACAATGTAACATAAGTCAATTATCAGTAGGGGTGAAAAATTAGCAAGCGCATCCATGAAAAGCTCTGAATTCAGTTAGGTAAAAGTTGAACGATCCAAGCCTAATGAGCTTCGAGTCCGAGCTTGAGACTTCGCTGCAAACTGCTGACTTATTTATTAATCTGAGCTTTGAGCCCGAGCTTTACATACAAAGGCTCGATTGGTCGCAAGTCTAAACCGTGGACCAAACGGGACACTATGTTATGTTTAAGTTAATAATTGCATTTGTATTATTTGCGAGCTTATTTACGAGCTCAAATAAAAAATCTTATTAAACGGCTCAAATTTAGATATATTACAAGCAGAGTTCGGGATTAGCTTTTAATTTTTCATTGCCAATCGTATAAAACAGTCAAGCCCAGCCTTATCCATATAAGAAACAAGCTCGAGCTTAAATTAAGGCTCGAACCGAGCCAAGCTTCGAGCTGAGCTTTATAAAACTTAAAAGTGCGAGCCTCGTGCTTTCGAACTGGTTCGAAGCTCGGGCCTCAACTCGTTCCACCCATTATTATTATGGATCAAATACTCTAACAGTAAACTTTTTTTGTCTTTTTAAAGTTTATGCAAACCAATCTTTGAGGCTTTATTTCATTGTAAAACTAGGTCCCCAAGACGAACAATGTAACAAAAATTAGGTCCAAGGGACCAAAACGTTTAACATAATTTACATAAATACCGTCTTTTGAGACTACCATTTATTTTGAAAAATTCAATTCATGTGTATAATTACATAAAAGAAACACCTATCATTTAACGTATTGACCTTATCTGGCAATATCATCCTGCAAATTTTATTTTTTGTGAAATAATTTACCTAACTACTTCCTACATGTAAAACTCAAATTAATTATTTAGTCTTAAAACCAAGGGTGGCAATTTCGGGTCGGGTTCGGTTGACAGGTCAGAAAACACAACCCGAACACGAACCCGGCTTTAAATAATCAGCCAACTATGTCAGCATAGGTTATATTTTACAATATAAACCCTGACACGGAATATTTAACCTTTTTTTTGACAATTAGTGTTGGTCGGGGTAAATAGGTTACATGAGTTGAATAGCTTAAACGGGCATCGGGTTGACCCATTTGACCCGATTATCTATAAAAGTTGGCACATTACACGGGTTAAACACGTTTGTGGGTCGACCAATTTTTTCACATTTAAACTGTATAATAATATAATATATATATATTTCATTTTAGAAAAATAAATCTTAAACGGTTTGCGGGTCGACCCGCCTTAAACTATATTCACCAAAACGAATAACACGTTAATTAATGGGTTAGATGGAGTTGACCTGACCACGAAGGAATTCGTATTCCGACCCAAACGATACATGTAAGTTTTCGTGTCTGTTTTCAGGTCGCGGGGTTTCGTGTGGGGTAAATAATTATTCTACGCTACGGAAAAACTTCTTTGTAAACAAAAATTAACATGTATTCATTCCTAGCATTTCGAAAACGAACCATTCAATTTGTATTTAAAAAATTATTTGTTTATACTTTAAAAATGTTATGAGTAAAAAACTAAAAAACAATTAAAACAGGTTTATACGTTAATTTCTTGACGTAAAAAATCTCGCGCGTGCAACGAAACAGGTAAAAGTCTTAGTTTTTTTTTTTTTAAAAATGATTATTTCTAATGGAAGTTTATTCTTTAATCCTCTTGAAGGAGCATGGGATAAAGTTTCTATAGAATCATGAACCGAATCACATGGGTTTTTGCAAAACACCTTATTGATGAGGTGTCATGTGATATATTTTTCCAGGGTCATTTGACCTTCAAAATCATGTAAATATGCTCTTTTTGTGTAATTAGTATTTGGAAAGCACTTGGACCAAAAGCACGTGACTTGGGCTGGATTCGGGAAGAGACAAAGCAAAAATACAACTTTCCAAGCTTGCGACTACCATATTGACGGCGTCGCAAACTTGATATAAAATGGTTTTTTGGATGCAAAGTGTGAGGGCTCAGTGTGTGAGACAGGACGTTACCAAGAGTTCTTGACGCCGTCACAAATTCAAGGAGATGACATCACCAGAAGATCTGATGACTGAAGAAAAACCCTAAGAAGATTCGACGGGGTGACGACGTCACGAAACCCTAGCGACGCCGGTCAACGACCCGAATTATATTATATAAATCCCTTTAATTTTCCCATTAATTCGTGAGTGGATTGAGGAGAGCTATTGTGCAGCCATTGTTGACTAATTTTAGGGTGTCTAACCCTAATTTTGTAGTACATATCATCTATGTTTAATTGAAGTTAAGTATTTTCATTTCATTACTTCACTTATAATATGTCTATGTGTTGTGTGATTTTTTTGTCTTTTTTTCTTCAATTTAACATGTTAGGCTAAATTAATTAGTGTTGTTTTTGATGTATGAAAACCTAGTTGTAATCTTTGATATTATTGCTTCTTGTTAGTGGTGTCCACGTTAAGCATTAGAAAACTAGCGATATTCATACTTTCGCATAGACGTCTAGTGAAACAGTGTTAGGTAGTTGAAAACCCTGATATTAGTTATCGACCGGGTTGATTCCCTTTTAAGTATTTATTGTGCTTGATTTATTATTGGGGGAGCGTATCTGACAAGTAACGCACGACTAGGTTGTCACGTAAAATGCGAACTTGACCAACCCACTGTAGAATTAGAGGAATAAATTGTTCATTACACTAATGAGTGTGACAACGCAATAAGTTAGAGAAATCAACTATGCAGTAATTACATTATTCTAGTGAGCACGTTCTGTATTTACCTATAATAGTCTCCGCCATACAATTTTACTTTTCCTGCTTAATTAGATTAGATTAAAATAGTGTGTTTAGTTAAAATAACCGTTCCTTCAAACACCCGAAGACTTTTTTTTCTTTATAAAATATAAAAACACAAAAAAATACTTTTCTCTCAACCCTTAAATCTTAGTGAACATACGATTTAAACCTACCTCACTATTTTATTTTTTTGGTAACCATGGTTTCTACACATTGGCCGAATAATCCACGTAGTTTGAACCCACCGCCACATATACTCAAACCAGGTAAAGCCCTCCTTTTTCAGGAGGTTGGCGTGGCTACTTCAAGGTTGTTTGCACGTAGCAGGAATTGAACTTGAGATCTCACCATTTTGAGTCGTGAGCCATTAGCCAATAGGCCACCATTGAGTGGTTAAACCTACGTCACTATTTCCTTTAGGTGGCGTTGGTGGCTAGAATGTTTTTTCAGGGAATTGGAATATCTATAAGGATGAGAATCTTAAAGAATTAGAATATAAAAATTTAAAATATGTCATGTGTTTGGTTAGGAAAAAGAAATAAAATTCCATGTCAGATTTCTGTTTGTTTACAAATAATAATTTTTTAAAAACTTTTTTTAATTCTTTTTAATTTTTTATTCGTACGTTATTTAAAAATTGTTTTAAATTTCTTTCTACGTTAGTTTTTAAAAAAAGATTTTTTTTTTTTAATTTAATTTTTTTTTTTATTTTTTTTAAATATTTTACTTTATAAAGTATTAAATTTACCAAGTAAAAATATACTTTTTTTAAAAACTTTATTTTTTTTAAATTTACATTTTATAAAAAAAAATACTTTTTAAAAAAAATGTACTTTTTATAAATTTACTAAGTAAAAATTTACTTTTTTAAAAAAAGTTTTACTTTAAAAAAAATTTTTAAGTCATAAAGTATTAAATATTTTTAAAAATAAAGTACGGAATTTTTTAAAATAAAAGTTAAAAAAAATTTCAAAAAAATTATTTTTAAAAAAAAAATAACGCACGAAAGTATTGACGAGGGACGTGAGACGGAATGTTTAATTCCTTAATATTTTAAGATTTCATCACTTTGTATGAGGAATGTTTAATTTTTGAGTACATGGATTTTAAGAAATCTAATATATTTCAATTCCCATCAGTTTTTCAACCAAACATGATTTGAAATTTGAATCTAATTTCAATTCCTTAACAATCCTGAGGAAACCTTGAACCAAACGGGCCCTAAGAGAACGATCAATCCTTCGAGTCTTGCCTGTATTACACTCCAACGATTAAATATTCTACCTACAAGGATTATAAAATTTGATGTTGCAATCCGCCACATCAAATGTCATTCATCTACTTCCCTGTTATAAATACATGCCAACACTATAGATCAATCATATCTGTCCAGATTCCAAAGAACTTCAATTCATACCAAGCCACTTAAACATGTCGGGATTTTCTTCTCGCCCTCAATTCCATGCAAGTCACAATACTTTAGATTAGATACAAGAACTACCACCCCATGTCGAAAATCAGCGTTAGACACCACATTCATCACGAGAAACATGTTAACGATGATTGACATGATAGGACAATCCGGCACCCGTGCACTTGAGCATGCTGCTATGAGAGCAAAAGCAAAGAGTCCGAAACAAATGAATGTAGTCATTGTTGATTCGCTGACCCACTTTGCTACTTCGTTGGTATATCATGGTGTTTTGCTCTTGAAATACTCATCTTCAAACATACATGGGGGAAACAAACTTAAAAGACCTAACTTGCCATTTGGTCCAAGAAGGTATGATCAATTTACAATATTACTAATTAAGTCATGCATGGTGTCCAACTGCAGGACATGAGGTTACATGTTTTTTTCTATATATTTTGCCAAGTAATTTACGAATGATCATTTAAGTGCATGGCTTCCATTGTCAAGAAGGTTTCATATTTTTGTGTAATGTTTTGCATGAAGTTGGAGTAGGAGGAATTACTGTAGCATTTTTCATTTGAAAATTCAATGGTGAAACAGTCAAAGCCCGTTAATTTTACTTTAGCAGACTCGATCAGTTGCTCCCTTTTTGACTTTAGCTTTATCCATGGCCTTCAAGATTAGTTAACTTTCTAGTTTTTTTTTTTTCATGCATGGATTATCTAAAGCTATAATTGTGTCTATCTCCCTAAAGTTTGAAGGTACAATACCAAATAAATGACACTACTTGAGATGTTTTCAGTTTTCAAAAAAATGGCCCGGCACGTCCAGGTACACCTACGTTTTCACATAAAAAGTTTCATTGTTAACCTCTTCGACTTATAATCAACTTAATATTTACAACCCGCAACACTTGTAATTTTCATTTTGATTTCTTATTCTAATTTGTTAAATAAGTATAAAGAATATCTATCTTTTATAAATACATGGTAATAACACGGAAATTTTTACAAAAACAATTTATGTATACTAATACCCATCGATTACCAAACGGGCATTTGGCTCCCAATGTATGGAGGTTTTACCCTCATATGGCAATGTCTCATGTTTCGAGTCTTATCTAGGCGATAGGTGTTTACTCGCGTGTGTAAAGGGACAGGGGTGTATTGCCTTTCTGGGTGGACACCCAACCTGTTGTGTGTGGCTCGCTACGCTTCTGGGCTAAGGGGCCATGTTTGCACAAATTTGCCGTTCTAAAAAAAAAATATATATTTAATACCAGTCGAATAATAAAAAACAGTGAACCAACAGGTTGGCCACCAAGATTCCTTAGAGGCTTGGGGAGGAGATGTTTGGCTAGGGGAGGTCTTGAGTTAAAGCCCTACCCGGGACTTTTACCCCTTCAGGCAGAATAGGAAGAAGTACAGGCGGGTTCAGGGTACAGCATACTGTCCAATTGTTGGATGTGACTGTTGGACCTGAACCACTAACAACTAACAAGCCGTTCTAAAAAAATTTAAAAAAATAAAAACAAAGTGATGTGTCCTATATATTTTGATTGGCACACTTCTATTTCTTATTTGCACACTCAAATGTACAATCGGGTGAAGCATCATATAATAAATGTATAACTGTTTATTGCGCAAATTAGAGTGTGCAAATAAACAATGAGAGTGTGCAAATTACTTTCTTTAAAATTATGATTTTGGATTTAAAATCTCTTTCATTATGCGAGCAAAATACCGTGCAATAACATTCTTTAAGTTGTGTTATAATCGAATTTAAGATTATAATTTTTTTAAGGCTTTTAGCTTGATTGTAAATTCATTAATCAATCAGAATATCAAGACTATACAATCAATAATCGATCAGAATATCAAGACTAAGGTGTTGTTGTTTATTAAGATGCTCTAAATCTGAATATAATTTGCACATTTGAATCTGAATATTTGGTAGAAAAATTTGAATCTGATTTCCATCTTAATTTGAATAAGTGGTTGAGAAATATGAATCTGAATCAAATAAAACTGTTTGTTTTGGTAAAAATGTCTAGATGTGTTAAACTATAGTTTTTACAATTTAAATATAAAACGATTGCATTCGTACGACAAATAAACTTTATTAAATAAAAAAAATTATAGTATAATCAATTTAAAGTTAAAAGTATTTTAAATAAAGCATGCAATCTCATGTTTATTTGACAAAAATAAATGTGTCGGTGTTTAAATTGAACTTTTTAAACTGATTAACTAAATGAGTTGCGTTAGAATTGAATATATGAGTCCGAAACCGAATTCTTTAATTTGAACAAATTGTTACATATCATCTTATACATTTTTTATCTAACAAAATATATGCAATGATTATATTTAATACTTTCAATGATAAAGGTGAAAAAAAATCAATAAATGAAAAGAAAAAAACACTAAAATAAATAAAAATCATAACAAAGTATAATATAAATAAAAACAATAAAGGTAAGAAAAAAAGACATTAAGAGGTTGTTAAGACACCTTATCTACATCAAATTCAATAAGAGGTTTACGCATCTTAGTTCCTCTTAATGATTAGAAAAAAACAAATGCTCTTAATACTGCTTGTCTCTTACCGCATCTGAATGACATGAAAAAAAACAGTCTTAATTACTCAAATGTCTGATCGCGTTTGAATGAGTCAGATTAAGATGATGTTAAAAGGCATTTCTGAAAAAACAAACATCACCTAACGCCTAAATACACATCAAAATTAGTTTATGTATAATGTGCGAGTTTCGTAATTGTTGTCTTTTGTATGATAGTAGGTTTTGATAGGTAGTTTCTTTGACGAAAATCAAGAACTGTACGTATTCAGATTAGAGATCATACTTTTTTATTTATTCTGTATCTATAATTTCTCATCGCTAGCAATCTCAAATTAAAAGATGATCTAAAATGCTGCTACTTTTTTTGTACAAAAGAAAGGGGTTAGAAGTAAATAGTTGGAGTCTTCAGGGACTAATTCTGTAAATAGTTTGTTACATTTTTGTCTTTATTTAGTTTGTAATCAGTTACATTTTCATTCAATTCAATACACAATTCATTTCCCTATCATTTTGTTTTCAGTTTTCTCTCTAATCGCTGAACTTTACATGGTATCAGAGCTTCTATCAATGGAGTTCTAAATCGTTAATCTGTTACAAATCAGTTATTCTGTTACAACTGATTTGAGAGTGTTTGATACTCTGTTTTCTTATCTCTGTTTCCGCATTGTGTTACTCTGTTCATTGTGTGTTTCTGGATTCATATCAATGATTACATCTTCAAATGAACCTACACCACTTGCACTGTTTCAAAACCCTCTTTATTTTCATCCTTCTAATAGGCCAAGTTCACTTACTGTACAAGAAAAGTTGACTGGGGCTCAAAACTACAGAGCATGCAGAAGAGAAATTGAAATTGGTCTTTCTACCAAACGCGAGTTGGGATTTATTAAGGGAACAGTTGTGCGTTCTGCTACTGATAATAATCTTGCAGAATTGTAGGATACTTGCAATAATATGGTGATTTGTTGGATTATAGGTTCTGTGAGTGAATCAATTGCAAGGTCAATCATGTTTTTGGAACTGCTAGTGAAATATGGCAACAATTAGAGAAATGTTTTTCTTTAAATGATGGATCAACAAAGTACAAATTGAATAAGGATACTTATGAGATTACTCAATTTGGTAGTTCTATTAGGGAATACTATACAAAAATGAAGTGTGTTTGGGAAGAGTTGGATAATATCAATGTGTTGCCTGTTCTTGCTGTTGTAACACCTGAAATTTTAGTTTACTTGGTTGCTTTGAACAAGAAAAAGGAAGAACAAAGGCTTTTTCAGTTTCTTAATGGTTTAGAGGATCATTTCAGTCATCAAAGGAGTCAAATCTTGATGATTGATCCATTGCCAAGTGTGGAAAATGCATGTTCCTTGTTGCAACAAGAAGATTCTCAAAGATTGTTGTTTAAGTCTTCATCTAACATGGAGTCTTCAGCCTTGTTGAGTAAAGGAATAGTTAAAGATAAGTGTATCATTTGTGGTTTCAAGTGGCATCCTCCTGAAAAGTGTTGGGAGAAAGTTGGTTATCCATCTTGGCACTCTAAGTACAAAGGACCACAACAGTCAAGGCAATCAAGATCAGGACAGTCTCAAGGTCAAGGCAGGAATCAAAATGCTACAAGAATTGCTGCTCATGTGGAGAGTAGCAACATCAGTTTCACTCTTCAGCAGTTTGAACAGTTGTTGAAAAGTATGCAGAACATCTCAAGGAATTTTCATTTCATAACATAAATATACCAGAGAGCTTCTTAAAGAATGGGGAGTTCTAAATAACAAACCTTACAAATTGCCAATGGATCATAATCTAAAGTTACAAGCTGATGTTGGTACTCCTTTGTCTGATCCTGAAGTATATAGAAGGGCAATTGGCAAACTTATATACCTCACTATCACTAGACCTGATATTTGCTACACTGTTCAGCTTTTAAGTTAATTCATGCAGTCTCCTACCTCAGTTCATATGCAAGCAGTAAAACATGTCTTGAGGTATTTGTTGAATTCACCAGATCAAGGAATTTTGTTAGGTAATGATTCTGCAGTACAGGTAAAAGCTTATTGTGATTCAGATTGGGCAAGTTGTCCAATGACAAGAAGATCAACAACTGGATATTGCTGTCTTTTGAGAGATCCTCTGGTCAGTTGGAAGTCAAAAAAGCAAGTTGTTGTCTCAAGATCCTCAGCAGAAGTAGAATATAGGGCCATGGCATTGATTTGTTATGAAGTCAATTGGTTTGTCAGTTTATTGAAAGATCGTGGTATCAAGAATTTAGAGCCTGTAGATCTGTTTTATGATAATCAAGCAGCATTGTACATAGCTGCAAATCCTGTTTTTCATGCTAGAACCAAGCACATAGAAGTTGACTGCCACTATGTAAGAGATCAACTTAAAGCTGGAATCATAAAACCTTCCTATGTTCATACAAAATCTTAGCTTGCAGATGTGTTTACTAAAGTGGTCTATGTTGATCAACACACTAAACTTTTGTCCAAGTTGAGAGTTTCAGAATCTATCAACTCATAACTTGAGGAGAAGTGTACAAAAAAGGGTTAGAAGTAAATAGTTGGAGTGTTCAGGGACTAATTTTGTAAATAGTTTGTTACATTTTTGTCTTTATATAGTTTGTAATTCAGTTAGATTTTCATTCAATTCAATACACAATTCATTTCCCTCTCATTTTGTTTTCAGTTTTCTTTCTAATCTCTGAACTTCACATTTTCCGTCCTAAAATAATTGTTTACCATGCTATTTTATTATGTCTCAAAATAAGTGACTATTTTGTATTACATATTTCTACCAATGAGATGGTGTTTTAGTGAGTAGAGATGATATTATATAATTATATGAGTAAACTGCAAAATACATCCTTATGATTTGCACTTTCTCACACAATACATCCCTGACAGAAACTTTTAGTTAGGCAAACGTTAGACATAATACATCTTTGAGGACGAACGATGCAAATATTTTTTCGTTATCTTCCGACGATGGATGTATTGTGTGAAAAAACCACATGGATGTATTTTGCAAATATTTTATTTTTTATTTTGTTTATTTTGTTTTTTGTTTTTTTTAACTTTTTTTTAAATATTTATTATTATTATTATTTTTTATTTTTTTTTACATGAAGTTAGATGGGAGTCTAGACACAAGTTATGCTCTCACTCCTTTTTGAATACAAAAGCTTACTCTATGAAAAATAAATGCACCAGATGAGCATTATTTGAGTGGCTAAATGGAAATAGACTATAATACGGGAATGTGTGCCCAAGCTCTCGGTTGTCGAATTAGACTTAATGGAATTAGACTTATTATTATTATTATTATTATTATTAATATTATTATTATTATATTGGCCGTTTTTTTTTTTATATGATTAATATTTATATTTTTGTTTTTTTCTCCGTTTGGTTGTTTTTTTTTTGTTTTTTTATAGGGTTTTTCTATCATGTGCCTAGGGGCACTGTTAAGGTGGGGACACAGGCTGAGTGTCACAGCCTGATTGGCCAGCAGTTATTGTTATTAATCATTATCAGGCCCAACAAATAATGCTGGACACAGGCTGTGACACACAGCCTGATGTCCCCACCTTAACATGTGGCCCAGGGGCACATGTTAGAAAAACCCTTTTTTATATTATTAATATTATTATTTTTGTTTTTTATACGTTTTTGTCAGTTTAGATATGTTTTGGTAAATTTTATACGATTTTGTACGTGATTGTACGTTTTGATACGTTTTTTATCTGTTTTTATACGTTTTTTCTAATTTGTCAGCTTTTGTACGTTTTCATCCGTATTTATTATCAGTTTTTATCTTTTTCTTTACGTTTTCTTCCTTACAAAAAACGTAGAAAAACGAAATGTATCAAAAAGTTTAAAAACGTACAAAAACGAAAAAACAATGTACAAAAACGTAAAACGTACAAAAACGGAAAAAAGTACGTTTAATACGTTTTTATACATGTTTTTTTCGTTTTTTGTACTTTTTCGTACGTTTTTATACATTTTGATACATTTCGTTTTTCTACGTCAAAAAACATACCAACACGTATAATAACGTCGGAGAAAAACGGACAAAAAAAACGTACCAAACAGATAAAATAAATAAATAATATTAATAATATATAAAAATAAAAAACGGCTAATAGTAATAAGGAGGGTATTTGCCCGCGCGTTGCTGCGGGGTGATTACTGAACATCGTAAATGGGAATGCATATTACTTAGCGTTAATGTCGTAATGTGTTATGGATATTCATAAACATACCTAAAACAAACTCTAGTACTTATGTTAAGTACCAAATGACTGCTGCAAACGTTATTTAGTAATAAGCAAATTCAATCCTATTGACTAACTGATAGATCTTCAGTTTCTTTGTTTCTTGTTTCGGCAATATAAAACTAAGAACTCGTGAAAACAAAAATTAGCATATAATCAAAATCAATTTTTTCGAAAAAAATTCGAATCTTGTAATAAAACATACATGCAATCACAACTGAAAGCAAAAAGAATTGAAGAAGAAAAAGAGTGAAAATTGCAACTCTTGTGTTGGCAAGAAAGCAATCACCCACAACCCACCTGAGAAAGTGAAGAAACTTCTGGTTTTGTGTCGAAGATGGATCGGATCTATTTTTCAGAGAGAGAGAGAGAAGAGCACGTGTGGGTGTATATGAAAGATTGAAGAAGCTACGTGTCGTATTTTCATAAAGGACGGATGGGTTATGTTGTTAATTAAATAACGGGTCAGGAGCGGGCCAGAAGGGTAAGGGGGATTTGA
Source organism: Tanacetum coccineum (assembly GCA_026074375.1). Classification (NCBI taxonomy): domain Eukaryota; kingdom Viridiplantae; phylum Streptophyta; class Magnoliopsida; order Asterales; family Asteraceae; genus Tanacetum; species Tanacetum coccineum. Next base: position 7,742 of record BQNB010007840.1, on the reverse strand, counting down.
CTTTTTAATATAAAATATTCCAAACAATCCTAATGGTTGTATATATTTAAAATAATAATAAAAAACGTTAATAAAAAAAATGAAAACAAAAAAAAAATAAAATAAAATATTTGCAAAATATATCCCTCTGGTTTGCACTACAAAATACATCCCTCGTCAGAAGTTAACCGAAAAATATTTGCATCATTCGTCCTCAATGATGTATTATGTCTAACGTTTGCCTAACGAAGGATGTACACCGCCAAAAGTTTCTGACATGAATGTATTGTATGAGAAAGTGCAAACCACATGGATGTATTTTGCAGTTTACTCTAATTATATTAAACATCAGAACTATTGATACGTATAAAATAAAATATATAATATGATGGAAAATTACCAGATTACCCTTAAGGACAAAAGTAAAAAGGAAATTCTTCAAAATATATCTAATATAATATAATACGTATATTAACCAGGAAGTATGATTCCCCGGGTCGTTTCCCCAACGACTTATGAAATTGAATCTACGTTTGATGCTCGGACAATGATTTGAATTGGAAACAATAGATGATTTGATTAACTACTTTTAAAAATTAAAATTAACAAATTCTAACAATTAAGCATAAAAACAAATAACGGAAAATCAAAATTTAACTAAAAACGCAAAACGGTACCCCTAAACGGAGAGCAAAAATCCTAAATTTCTAAAAATAAACATAACTTAAAATTTTCTTTTTAAATGGACTCTATTTGACTATAAAGTAAGTTTAAAGAAAACTAGAACAAAAACGGAGTTGAAATGAGCGTTAAAAACACGAAAAACGAGAACGGGGACAAATCCCGTTCTTTAAAAATCGAAATTTTGCAAATTAGACCCTATGAAAGCAAAACTAATTTTCCTACGAACTTTATGACAAAAGAAAATTTTCTAAAAAAGATTTATATTTTTTTGATTATTTTTCTATTTTTTATGATTTTTAAAGTTTTTATATAATTGAAAATAAATGTTTAAAAATTTCTAAAGAAATCTATAAAAATTCTAGAAAAATTACAGAAATTAGCTTATACTAAATGAAACCTAGGAAAAATAAGCTTATAAACACAGCTTATCAAATAAGCCGCGAAATAAGCTATAACAGCTTATAAGCTAAAATGGGCTAAATGTGTATAAGAATTAAATGAAGGGAGATGTGGTTGGATGAGCTATTGAAGCAAAACGGTTAAGTCATTGGTGTTGTGTGTTAGAGGTCACGGGTTCAAGTCTGGGCATACACCCTTTTTTATATTTTTTTTATTTTTGAAAACTCAAAAGAACAAAGTTGTAGATTAAGCTATTTTGGACAACTTTAACAAAGACAATATAAGCTCAATCTCAAAATTAAGCTCAAAAACAGCTTGAGAAGCTAACTGTTTCAGTAAGTTGGCTTTTGAGGGCCAAAAAGCTAATTTTCACTTAAATCCTTGCACACAACTCAAATTAAGCTCATTTTTAAAAACAAAAGCTATTCTAGAAAACTTATGATATGCAGAAGCTAAAAATGACAAGCTGATTGAACCAATAACAATAAAAGCTAATTGAAATTAATGGTGAAATCTGCAAACTCAGAAACAAGCTCTAAAAGCTCAAAAATCAATTAAGCTAGAATGCTCAATAAGCTATGACAGAATTTGAGCTTTTGAAAACTTAACTACCAACTTATAAGCTATAAATCTAATGCATAAAATTTAATCCTATAAGCTAAAAATCTAGATTTAAAAACTAAGTTCTAACAGCTACTGTTTTTGGTTTTTTAAGATTTTTGATGAACTTTAAAAGCAAATGTACCCTAGTAAATAAGCTAGAAATCTAAAAACAAGTTTTAATCTAACTAATCCTATATGTAATCTAAAAGTTTACTGAATTTTAGAAGCTAAATCCTAATTAAGCTAGCTAAAATTTGATCAAAAAGCACTGCAGTTTAAGACTGCAGTGTAACCTACTGATGCACTTGGCAATAGGCAAAAACCAATATGCAGGAGACCTTAAGGGTCATTCCTGCACTAGACACTCTCAATGAGTGTGTTTAAACACAACTCAAACAAGATCCAAGCTCAAGGAGGCTTGGATCAATTTTTTAACAATCTTAGAAAAGGAAAAATTCCCCTGGTGCAAAAACAAAGAGATTTAGCCTTAACTTTTTAATTTTTGAAATCTAACTTCTGAAATCTCTTTTACTACTGATTTTAAATGAATTAAAAACTGGTTCAAGCAATGAACTTAGCTCAATTTGACTTTTTGTGCATTTGACTTTAAGTGGTCAAACCTTATTAAACCAAACACTCCTTTAACTAAGACACAATCCATTTAAACTTGAGATTTCAGAATCTAGCTAGAAAAGCCTAAGTATCAGATATCAAATGCTTATAAACAAGATTGAAACACCATAAATCAATAATCAATTAAAACTAGAATCAAAGATCCACAAGCTAAGCATATTATTTTCTGGTTTTTTTATGATTTTATAAGACAAAATGAGAAAAACAAAAATCTAAGCTACATAGACTAAAAACAGATTATCAAATGAAACTAATAAGCACATAAGATGACATTAAGCATAAATAAGCAAGCTAATAAGCAGATTATAAGCAGATAAGCAAATTTAGACTAGGAAAATTAAGGCAAGTAAAGTAAATGAACACTTAAAACACCTTAGCTAAACAAAGGTTAACTTTGATCAAAGTGCTTATCAACAGCTCTGGCTTATTTAAAATAAGCCAGTAAAAGTCCTTGGAAGCTCTTCCATTGTTAGCTTCCCTTCCAAAAGCTCAAAAGTCCAATAATCCAAGGTTTTAAACTGATTTTATAGATTTAAGTATGTTAAAGGCTTATTTAAGCTCAAGTGCTAGTGAGTCTTATTGAGGCTTAAGAGAACTAATGATGGCTGTATTGTGAGCTGTATCAAACTAGTATCGAAAAACATTGAGCTTATTGAGAGCTTATGACAATTGTATTAAAGGAAAACTAGATTTCATTAACTAGAAAAATCATGTACAATAAGTATTAAAGGCTAAGTAGTTACATTGATTTGAAGAAGAGAATATTTTATAAACTAAAACTTAGTATTAGCTAAAGTTACAATTTTTATCTAAAAAATCTAAAAGCTAAAAAAAAACTCTTCGTAATGTGTGTGAGTGATATGAGTCTTTTATGTTGTAGCCAGGGGATAAGCTCTCTAGGGGCCTGAGTCTGTTGTACGCTCCTCTTGATCTCATCCATCCGTTTATCTCAATCATTGGATACTCCTTAGTCACCGTTAGATTAGATTCTTGTCACACGGATTGCCAGCGTGGCAATCCGTGATGTGACAGCTTGTGTGCTACTTTTGTGAGTGTATATAGTACAAATCCCATCATTCCGTGTGTCAGAGCCATTGTGCTTCTTTTTCAAGCCTTTTAGTGCAAATTTCCTTTTCCCCGTGTGTTTTCTTCAATCCACGTAGCATTCCCTTTGTGGAGATTGACCAATAAGAGCATTTGGTGATGTAATACTCTGCCAAGTCAGTCTTTATCACTTGAATTGTCTCTCTACGTGGTCAATTTGCATTTGCCCTTTGTTTTAAACTTGAGGTAAAATGGGGAAGACGGTGAATAGTAACAACATATTTTCGCGCATAATTTTCTTATAAAAGAGGGGTGTTTGACTTTTTGATCCGGGTTTTTTATATTCGGGACTTTGGGCTTATATCTTGGGCCATGGGTAAGTTTGTTTCGGGCTTGGGTTTATATAAGAGGTTAACGGGTGTTAACTCTTATAAAAAAGAGTTAACACCATTAGGGTTAAGGGGACCATTTTTGCAATTTGGCTTTCTTTGAGGGACTGATTTGGTATATTTAGGTTTTTTTCATTTAGTGTGTTGACTTTTGTTGATCTTGATAGCATTCTCCCGGCTCTTGTGCACTCTTATCCATTCCCGTGTCCGTGTTTGTCCGGCTTTGACCGTTTTCTTAAGATTTTTGCAATATCCGTACCTACATAATCACAAAGACAAAACAAGCAATATACATGTATTTTAAGCACAATTTTGTCTTTTATGGGTTATTTTTGATATACAACGGATATGTATTTTCACACATATCAAAATTTCCCAAACTAAGCGATTGCGTGTCCTCACGCAATATTATATGCTCCATAACCAAATACCTCAAAACTTCCCCAAACTAAATCTTTGAAAAGTAGCAAAGATTTTTTTTTGTGAAGAGAGTTAAGAAATCACAAGTTATAAAACACCCCCTTTTCCCATTTTTCTAAAACTTTTTTATTTCATATTTTTATATATAAACTAATAATACTTTGACATTCATTATTTCTATAACTGTTAGGGATCATAGAACAAGATGCATTTCGATCCGAGAATGCCCAAAAAGGATAAATTCATCATCCCCGACTCTTCACTTATCCAAACCAGGCTTAAAACAAAATCACAACTAAATATCAGTAAAAATGCTAACACTACTTATATTGGCAACTTGTGAACTTTTTACTCCCGACATTTATTATATCTTAAGTGAGAGTGTTATTTTGAATTTTAACCATGGATCAACGTTTTGCAACATACAATGCTTCACGTTCCACCTAAGAATAATGAGTTTGAAGGCGAGATCATCCCATGTAGCGACTTTCGTCTCTGCACATCCCAACCTTGCGGCTAAGTGACCATGCTTTTGACACCCCACAGAGACTAGTATCGGGACTCACGGACCTTAGGTTTCAAAAACTCTCAGGTTTCCCCAATATTCATAGCTTATAAAATAGAATAGTCAAAGTGCAAAAGCATATTTGAATTTAACAAAAAGAAATCTATTTATTAATTCAAACTTAATATTAGACATTTATGCAATTGTAACCCTCGACCTTTTAGAAGGCTGCAACATCGGTTGTGAGCCGGCAAGAGGCGGCAAACTTTTATCAGTCTCATATTTTTATTCTTACTATGGGCTTTCTTTAGAAGACTACCACATCGGTTATGAGCCGGCAAGAGGCAACAAACTTTTATCAGTCTCGAATTTTATTTATATTATTATTATTTTTTTTACTTTACATAGAGAAGACTTCTTTTTGAAAAATTCAAGTATAAGATTGAACTAAGACTAAAATTTTTGCTATATATTACATAAAAATTTGTTGATTTAAGTTTAATCTCCAAAAATAGCACGTATATTAATCCGGTTAAGAGCTTATGGGAGAAAAAGC
>BQNB010007839.1:0-92123 GCA_026074375.1 Tanacetum coccineum | reverse complement strand
CAGGATGAAGAAGACATGGCAAGGATCAAGTGCTATTTATGTCAAAAGACGGGACACTTCGACTTTGAGTGCCCAAACGAAAAACGAAGACCAACTAATGGAGCATCAACATCAAGACAACAAGGCGAGAAAGATACTCATAGTTCATCAAGCGACGATTTCACCATCATCGTTTGAGTCTGCAAAAGATGGAAGCACAAACGGACTACTCTAACATCAAGCCTTAGATCTTACGGGGGAGATTGTTAGAAGTATTATTAAGATATAAGACTTTATGTTATATTTATCCATTTAGACTTTGTAATATTTCTGCCAGGATTATAGGATTAGCAGAATCAAACATTAAAGCCCGCAGGCCCAATAGCCAAACGGAACTTTAGGAATAGATAACCGCTTTGTGAAAAGATACGACTCTTAATTCACACCGGTTCATTAGGTATAAATATTCATTGTAATTACTTTGATCAATACAGATAATAATAACTGAATTTACTTTAGTTGTAATCATTTGTGTGCTTCAATTCTTTGAGTATCGTTATATAATTTTCTGCACTAAACCGAACATCCAAACACCCCTCTACACAAAACCATGAATTCGCATACTGGGAAGAGGAATTGGAGGGAACGATTTCCCGCCATAACCAATTCTGAACATTGGTATCAGAGCACAAAGCCTGGGAATTATCGAAACACACTTTCACAGATGGATTTCGTGCGAAGGAAGATTAAAAGAGAAAGAGAAGGGTTCGCCCCTTGTGCGCGCCAAATCACAAAAGATTGCAAAGCAATGCTTCGAAACAAGATTGAACAAATCAACTTGTTCAATTCCACTCTATCATCAAATAAATTCAGGGACTACACCTGTTTTTATTGCACTCAGAAGGGCCATGTCGCGAAATCCTGCACGACAAAACTCAGCGACGAAAGGCTATATGCGCAGGCAGGATCAATAACTTTCAGGCATGGGGACGAAGCAACTAGGGCACGAATAAGGAAGAACAAGGAAACGGTTAAATGCTTCAAGTGTCAAGGAACAGGACACTTTGCAAATGCGTGTCCACAGGACGACACCAAGACGATGCAGAAACAAGAAAAGAAGACAATAGCCGCCATACCATCATTGCCCGAACCAAAAGTAAGCGTTAAATATCCCGAGTTTATTCACTTTAGAACTAGAGGAATAATAGATGGAACCGATAAGGGATCGTGGGACGACTTTTGGTATATTAGCAATACATCTAATAAGCATATGACTGCCAATTTAAAATTCTTCTTAAACCTTAAAGAAGAATTCAGTGTAGAAAAATTGGAAAAACAGGGCAAGTTTTTATTTACTTATGGTGTAAAACCCTAAAATCAAAACAAGTGCAAAATTACCAAAATGCCCCTAATGTCAGAAAATTTAATAAAAGCATGAATAAAATTCAATCAAGTGTTATAAATTATAAAATACATCATGTGACAAGTATGAAAAAAAATTTAAGATTATAATAACTTATATTATGCAAGAAAAATAATAAATATTATATATGTAGTTATTTAGTTGAAATTATGTATTATTATATACTTATACAAATAAATTAAATACATTAAATCAAGGATAATATTAAGATAATTTTTAATAATAATAAAAATCAGATTTTAGTCCATTCACAACCCTAAAATCTCGGCATCTTCTTTTGTATATCTTTTTATATACAATTTTCATTTGTAAATCTCTAAAAAAAAACCATTTCCGAAACCCTAAATAATTTAGGTGGCGGCACCATATTTTTTCAAGGCAAGGAACGATTTTTTTAGGGTTCTTGGAGATCAAGGGAAGCTAGGAAAATTGATGGTTCATTGGGTTAAGGTGTGGTTTGATTTATGGTACTCAATTGACTCGAAAATCCTTCATAAATTTATAAAATCATCAACAATTGTCAAAGGTATTTTTATAACTCAAGTTTCATCATGTTAATTCAGTATGTTCATGGGAAAAATTATTATGCAAATGTCAGATGGTGAACACTCGTACCGATGCTGAACTCGCTGCGGCCGTTCAGGCAGCCGTGGATGCCATGCTCCCACAGATTCGCGAGCAGGTTCGCGAAGAGTACCGCACTGGTGCTGTAGGTTCAGGTAGTAATCCTCCACCAGTCACTATTCATACTTGGCTTGAGCGCTTCAATAAGCAAAAACCCCGTTCGTTCGAGAAGGCAGTAGCCCCTGTTGATCCTGAGAATTGGATCTCCCATATGGAGAAGATCTTCGACGTGATGGATTGTAATGATGCTTTTAAGACCAGATTGGCTGTGTATAAGTTCGAGGGTGACGCGTTGGCTTGGTGGAAGGCCTATAAGCAGGCCAAAGGAGGAGATGCGTGGGTCCTTACTTTGACTTGGGCAGCTTTCAAAGAGCTGTTCTTTCTTCAGTTTTTCCCTCGAGCCGAACAAGAGCACTTGAAGAGAGAGTACCATTCCATCCGCCAAAAGGCGAGTGAAAATAGTACTGAGTACATGCAGCGCTTCCTCCGCCTAGCTGGTTTTCTTGGACAGGCTGCTGGCATTGCAGAAGAACAGGCGAAGAACTTTCGTTGGGGTCTTCATAAGTCAATTTTACGGATGTTGCTCAGGTTGCGGATGCTGCACGCAACTTGGAAATCCTTCGTGACAGGGATGACTATGATAGGTCCGAACGTTCAGACAAGAGGCACAAGAGTGGAGACCGTTATCACCCGTACAATCAACAGGATAGTCACAAGAGTCACGGTCAGAGTGATGACCGACAGAGATCTGACAGGCAGGGATCTGACAGACAGAACGGTGGTAGTAACTACCGTAATAACAATAACAACAACCACTCTCGTGACAACAACAGGAATTCTGGTGCTGGACGCGACCAAAGGAACAGAGGCCAGCAAAACCACCGATCTACCAACTCGGGTAAATCATTTGAAATAACAAGTTTATTCTCTCTATGTCTCAAAGTTCATGTCTCACGATCTATCATTGAATCAGGTTCCCAGCAGTCCAGGGTACCCTCTGAGGGTTATACTCACCCTGTTTGCAACACATGTGGACGTAGACACCCAGGAGAGTGTCGTCGTGCTGCTGGTACTTGCTTCAAATGTGGCCAGGCTGGTCATCTTCAGCGGGACTGCAAGAAGAACACTGGTGCTAGTTCGTCTGGTCATGCTGACAAGAAGCCAGACGCATCAGGCCGTGTCTTTGCACTTACTCAGGATCAGGCCGCCAATACTTCAGGTACCATCACTGGTGCATTATTTATATTCGGACGTGCAGTGTTTGTTTTATTTGATACGGGTGCGACACATTCTGTGATATCTACCAAGTTTGCCTCATGTTTTACTATGACACCTATATTACTTGATCATGTATTATGTATATCCACGCCCATGAAAGACTCCGCACGTATTACCCATGTATATAGAGATCTTCCTCTACAGTTTGATGACAAGATTCGTTCAGTTAATGCACTTCCCTTGGATATGTGTGAATTTGACATAATTCTGGGTATTGACTGGTTAGCAGCACACCGTGCTACGATTGACTGTCATTCCCGTCGTGTTATATTCGGCGATATTCGTACTCCTGAATTTATTTATCATGGTTCATTACCGGGAAAATCTATGAGGATCATTTCCGCTTTAAAAGCACGTACCTTACTATCGCATGGCTGTGAAGGTTTTCTGGCTACCATTCATGACACGACTTCTGACGTTTCTTCTATTCATGATCAGCCGATTGTTTCCGAATTTCAGGACGTATTTCCGGAAGAACTTCCAGGAATACCTCCTATTCGCGATGTTGAGTTTAACATTGAGCTTATTCCCGGAGCTGAGCCTATCTCAAAAGCTCCTTATCGCATGGCACCGATTGAGTTAAAAGAGTTGAAGGATCAGTTACAGGAGTTGTTGGAGCGAGGTTTTATTCGCCCGAGTGTATCGCCATGGGGTGCACCGGTTCTGTTTGTCAAGAAGAAGGACGGTAGCATGAGATTATGTATCGACTACCGTGAATTGAACAAGATCACCATTCGTAATCGTTATCCCCTTCCACGTATCAATGATTTATTTGATCAGCTTCAGGCTCTAAGTCTAAAGAAGAACACGAGGAGCATCTCCGCACTGTTCTACAGATTTTACGACAGGAGAAATTATATGCCAAGTTTTCCAAGTGCGAATTTTGGTTGAGTAAGGTGGCATTTCTGGGTCACATTGTTTCAGCAGAAGGAATTACTATGGATCCGGCGAAGGTTGAGGCTATCACCAAATGGCCAAGACCGACGTCTGTGACCGAAGTACGGAGTTTTCTTGGATTAGCAGGTTATTACCGCAGATTCGTAGAGGGTTTCTCACGATTAGCCTTACCCTTAACCAAGCTTATGCGAAAAGGTGAGAAGTTTGTATGGAATGAAGAGCGAGAAAAGAGCTTTGAAGAGCTTAAGCAACGTTTGGTTTCCTCGCCTATTCTTACTCTTCCATCTGGTTCAGGTGGATTTCAGATTTACAGTGATGCTTCTAAGAAGGGTCTTGGGTGTGTACTCATGCAGCATGGGAAAGTGATTGCCTATGCCTCACGACAAATCTTAAAGCACTATGAGGTATGGAAACTATCCTACTCATGATCTAGAGTTAGCAGCCGTTGTCTTCGCTCTCAAAATTTGGAGACACTATCTTTATGGCGAATCGTGTGATATTTTTACCGATCATAAGAGCCTTAAATATATCTTCACGCAGCGAGAATTAAATATGAGACAGAGGCGTTGGTTGGAGTTATTGAAGGATTATGGACACAAAACATTCATACCATCGGGTAAAGCAAATGTGGTGGCTGATGCTTTGAGTAGGAAGTCAGGGTATGATAGCTGGTATCAAAGGTGGAAGAGAGATTATTCGTGACTTGAGCGTTTGTATATGAATATTGGTGTTCGTGGACAGAATGGTTTCTGGGCTAGTCTGAGGGTTGAGCCTAACCTAATTTCACAGATCAAGACAGCTCAGAAGGATGACGGAGAAATCTGGGCAATTATTCAGAATATTGATCAGCAGACCGAGTTTCGCGTTGATGACGATGGCATTTTATGGCAGGGTACTAAATTATGCGTACCAGAGGATCCTACACTTCGAGAAGCCTTGATGACTGAGGCTCATAGTTCTCCATTTTCAATCCATCCAGGTTCGACAAAGATGTATCACGATCTCAGCAACACCTTTTGGTGAGTGTATGAATCGCGATGGTGGCTACAACATTGTGTCAAAGTTTTTAATATGTCAGCAAGGTTAAGATTGACACCAAGTGTAGGGGTTATTGCAACCGTTAGAGATTCCTGTTTGGAAGTGGGACGAAATATCCATGGATTTTGTTACCGGGTTACCACGGACTCAGAGGAAGCACGATGCTATCTGGGTTGTTGTGGATCGCTTGACTAAATCGGCACATTTTCTTCCTATCCGTAAGGATTACCCCGTTAGTAAAATAGCAGAAATGTTCCAACAAGAAATTGTTCGATTACACGGTACTCCATCAGCGATCGTGTCAGATAGAGTCCCGTTTCCACGTCTGTCTTCTGGAAGGGTTTACTGAAAGCTTGGGGAAACCAGGCTCAGAAGTTTAGTACGGCTTTTCATCCTGAGGACGAGAAGTCGGTGCGTACGATTCAAACAATTTTAGGATATGTTACGTTCATGTGCTTAGAATGGGCAGGAAATTGGATGAACTAATATATGTCTAGGGGAGTTTGCTACAATAACTGTTGGCATGCGAGCTATTAAAGCGCGTCCTTTGGAATTGTTGTATGGTAGGAAAAATGTCGTGCTCTATTTGTGGGATCAGGTTGGAGAACGTATTCTTGAGGAGTCGGAGATGATTGAGGAGACTAATGAAAGGTCGCGCGCCAGGGGAAAAGCTTAAGGTAAGTAGGAAATCGTCTGGAAGAGTTACGCCGACAGACTTCGCTGAGCGTTAGAGTTCCAGCCGGGTGAAATGTTTTCTTGAAAGGTTTCACCTACACGTGAGTCAGGCGTTTGTATCATGGGCAAGCTTAGTCCTCGTTTTCATAGGCCGTTTGAGATTCTTGATCGCTGTTGGTGAGAAAATTATTACAAAAAAACGTTTCCTATCGTTTGGCGTTACCCCTCAGCTAATCTCATGTCCACAATGTGTTTCATTGTATCATTACTCAGAGGTTACAGTATCATCTCTTCACGTTCATCTCTTATCCATTCGAAGATCCGTGAGGATTTATCTTTACACGGAGGAGCCTGAGTCTATTCTAGACGTCAGGACAGAGTCATGAGGACCAAGCGATCCCTATTGTCAAAATTCTTGAGAGGAATCATCCCGAGGGGAACCACTTGGGAGACCGGAGGAGTTTTACGGACTTCTTATCCTCATTTTCTTCCATGATTCTGGTATGTCCTTTTCAGCTGTTAGGTTTTTATTCGAGGACGATTTATTCTTTTAAGAAGGGAAGAAGTTGTAAACCCTAAAATCAGAACAAGTGCAAAATTACAAAAATACCCCTAATGTCAGAAAATTTATAGAAAAGCATGAATAAATTCAATCAAGTGTTATAAATTATAATGTTACATATCATGTGAGAAGTATAAAAATTATTATAAGCTTAAAATATCTTTTATTATGCAAGAAAAATATTATTTCTTATATTTATGCATTTTGCCGAAATTATTATAAGTTTAATTTCTTATAATTATACAATTAAAAATGTAAATAAAATAGGAAATTATAAAATATTTTTGGCAAAACTTTAAATCTGGATTTCATCCCGTAGAATTACCCAAATAATCTCGGCATTTTATGTTGTATATCTTTTTATATACAATTTTTTTGTAAATATCTTAAAAAACATTTCCAAAACCCTAATACATTAAAGTGGCGGCTCCATAATTTTTTCAAGAAAGGAGATTTTTCTAGGGTTCTTGGGAGGTTCAAGGTGTAATAAATTTATTGGTTTATTGGTTGAAGCTGATTTCCGATTTTGGTGTTCTTTTGAATTCGAAATCCCTAGCCGAACTCAATAATTCATAAAATCATCCATAATTATTCAAGGTATTTTTATAACTCATTTTACATTATATAGATCTGATATGTTAATGATATAATTACCTATGCAACGTTATTTTTTCGATTTATTAAGCTTAACATGATCTAAAACCCTAAATATTGCAAGGTATTGTATTCGCTCTAATAAATTTATACTTTAGTTTTTATAATTTTTAGGATTGTATATTTCATGTAATGAACAGATAAATTGTTAGAAATATTGTATAAAAGATTTGGATATTTATTGTGGAATTTATAATTTCTTGCGATTTTGAGTTATGAATGAAATGAAGTTAAATGGAACAAAACGAATTATGGTTAGGGTTTTTTGTTTTTCCCGGTACATACTTGTAATGAATGTAGAAAAATTATGAAATTATTGGGAAAATTCTAATTAGGGTTTTGTGCATTTATTGGTTACCCGGTTTGTGCTTTAAAAGTATAAGGGGGTGTTTTGTAATTTCTGAAACTTTGGCTGATTATGCATGTTAATTATAATGTATAGATTTCTGTGAAAATAAGTAGAAGGGTATAATTGTCATTTGATATTGTTATGGGTAAAATGATCTAATTATATATAATATATAGTACTAATTCGATTTGTATTTTAAAATGAGGGATCTAAAAGTGTAATTTATGAAAAGTACAAGGTCTGATCAGTAATTTAAAGTATTAAGTTTGAAAATACCATATTTGATATTATAGCTTGTGTTGCAAAAATGGATAATTAAAGATTATGTTTAATTAAATTAATAACTAAAAGGACTAATTACGTAAATTATGTAAGATCAAGGATTTGGATTGTAAATACAGAAATAGAAACCTACTAATTATAGAAACATGCTATTTATGGAAACTTACTATTTATAGAAACCTGCTATTTATAGAAACCTGCTATTTATAGAAACCTGCTATTTATAGAAAGTCTATTTTGGAGATTGGCTTGGAAGTTTAATTAGGAAACTTTTATAATCAGGAAAGTTTTTCATTTATGGGAAGTTAATTAGGAAAGTCTATTTTTGGAAATTACTATAATTAGGAAGTGCTATTTTGGAAAGTACCCAATATAACAAGAATACTAATCATGAAATATATTAATCATGGAATATGTTAATCATGGAACGTACTAATCAAGGAATCATGCTAATTATAGAAAGTTACTAAAAATAGAAAGTTACTAAAAATAGAAAGTTGCTAAAAATAGAAAGTTGCTAAAAATAGAAAGTTGCTAAAAATGGAAAGTAACCTTAATCATGAACAAGTAACTTATATATGCCCTTTAACATGTAGATCGCATTAAGCAGGAGTAGCTTCCATCTTCTTATCCATCTCTTTCCGTTACTGCTGGACATAAGGTACGGATATTCCGTCCTTTCAGTAAGGACATTCTTTCTTTTCATGATTCATCCCCAGAACTGCTATGCTTCCCCATTTTATGTCTTTTGCCATGATCCTTTACATGTTTGATTTCATGACTTATTCTATTGCCCGAGCTATATATATACGCATGACCATGATTTACATGACTTACCACCTAGTCATGGAGGTACCATGACCGTGACACATGAGGCACCTGTGTCACGACTCTTTCGCGTTGAGAGTGATTTCACGCGGCGTCCCTTTTCATGTTACCAGATTATATTTCATATTTGGCCATTATTATTCAGGGGCGTATGGGTGCATCTAGTTTTACATGTTATCACGTTCATGGTGATGGTTGATGTGTGCTTATCATCCCTCACATTGGAGCTGATCCGTCCACCCATATTATTATAAGAGGTCACCCCTCTATTACATGTTGAGGCAACCCCTCTATTATATGCATGTTATTCACGACATTTATTATTATGTCATGTATGATTATTAGGGCTCGTGGGTATTTCATTGTTATTATGTCTTATTTTAAAACTTATCCATGATATCTCATGGACTCTTTACTTTCACGTTACCTCATGTATTACCTGTTTATTTCCTATTCCTTCAATGATGTATCTCCAGGTTTCTCTATGACACTCATGATCTTTCCCTGCTTTATTACTATTATCCAGGATTCATACTTATTACTTACATTGTTATTACATCCGTTCACTAAGCGTTATGCTCAGCCGTATTTTCTTTCTCTTCATATACGGCAGTTACCTTGAGGGAGATTCGGGCTTGAGAGTGTGGTGCTAGGAAGTGACCTATTTAGCCATTTAGCTTCCTTTCTTTTTATCGCAGACATTTTGATGTGCTATACTATCTTGGACACATGTTTCGTCCTTTAGACTTCTTTTACGTTATTCATGTTGATCTCATAATTGGGAGCCGATGTTTGATTCCGGCTTTCCACCTTGTCCTATGTTATCATTTATGACTTTATGCCTTTATTATGCTTTGATATGACACCATGATTATGACGTTTCGGCCTCCTTTCCGGAGTGGGTCGTTACAATTATGGTATCAGAGCTAAAGGTTTCGACCTGTAGGCTCTAAAACTTGACCTGTGAGGATTGGGTAGACATTAGGTTCCTTCAGAATCGACGTTTATCTTCTGTCGCGTTTTGACCTTTTAACCGTTTAATCATTAAACCCTTTTTGCAAATGTCAGATGGTGAACACTCGTACCGATGCTGAACTCGCTGCGGCCGTTCAGGCAGCCGTGGATGCCATGCTCCCACAGATTCGCGAGCAGGTTCGCGAAGAGTACCGCACTGGTGCTGTAGCTTCGGGTAGTAATCCTCCACCAGTCACTATTCATACTTGGCTTGAGCGCTTCAATAAGCAGAAACCCCGTTCGTTCGAGAAGGCAGTAGCCCCTGTTGATGCTGAGAATTGGATCTCCCATATGGAGAAGATCTTCGACGTGATGGATTGTAATGATGCTTTTAAGACCAGATTGGCTGTGTATAAGTTCGAGGGTGACGCGTTGGCTTGGTGGAAGGCCTATAAGCAGGCCAAAGGAGGAGATGCGTGGGTCCTTACTTTGACTTGGGCAGCTTTCAAAGAGCTGTTCTTTCTTCAGTTTTTCCCTCGAGCCGAGCAAGAGCGCTTGAAGAGGGAGTACCATTCCATCCGCCAAAGGGCGAGTGAAAATAGTACTGAGTACATGCAGCGTTTCCTCCGCCTAGCTGGTTTTCTTGGACAGGCTGCTGGCACTGCAGAAGAACAGGCGAAGAACTTTCGTTGGGGTCTTCATAAGTCAATCCTTGACCATGTCATGTGTATACAGTTTACAGACGTTGCTCAGGTTGCGGATGCTGCACGCAACTTAGAAATCCTTCGTGACAGGGATGACTATGATAGGTCCGAACGTTCAGACAAGAGGTAAACCTTCAGTAATCAAATCTTTACGACCTTGTTTTATGTTTTACCTCCTTATCCTTATAATATGTACCGTTCAACTATTCTCCAGGCATAAGAGTGGAGACCGTTATCACCCGTACAGTCAGCAGGGTAGTCACAGGAGTCACGGTCAGAGTGATGACCGACAGAGATCCGACATGCAGGGATCTGACAGACAGAGCAGTGACCGATTTAACCAACTCAGAGTTCCCAGCAGTCCAGGGTACCCTCTGAGGGTTATACTCACCCTGTTTGCAACACATGTGGACGTAGACACCCAGGAGAGTGTCGTCGTGCTGCTGGTACTTGCTTCAAATGTGGCCAGGCTGGTCATCTTCAGCGGGACTGCAAGAAGAACATTGGTGCTAGTTCGTCTGGTCATGCTGACAAGAAGCCAGACGCATCAGGCCGTGTCTTTGCACTTACTCAGGATCAGGCCGCCAATACTTCAGGTACCATCACTGGTGCATTATTTATATTCGGACGTGCAGTGTTTGTTTTATTTGATACGGGTGCGACACATTCTGTGATATCTACCAAGTTTGCTTCATGTTTTACTATGACACCTATATTACTTGATCATGTATTATGTATATCCACGCCCATGAAAGACTCCGCACGTATTACCCATGTATATAGAGATCTTCCTCTACAGTTTGATGACAAGATTCGTTCAGTTAATGCACTTCCCTTGGATATGTGTGAATTTGACATAATTCTGGGTATAGACTGGTTAGCAGCACACCGTGCTACGATTGACTGTCATTCCCGTCGTGTTATATTCGGCGATATTCATGCTCCTGAATTTATTTATCATGGTTCCTTACCGGGAAAATCTATGAAGATCATTTCCGCTTTAAAAGCACGTACCTTACTATCGCATGGCTGTGAAGGTTTTCTGGCTACCATTCATGACACGACTTCTGACGTTTCTTCTATTCATGATCAGCCGATTGTTTCCGAATTTCAGGACGTATTTCCGAAAGAACTTCCAGGAATACCTCCTATTCGCGATGTTGAGTTTAACATTGAGCTTATTCCCGGAGCTGAGCCTATCTCAAAAGCTCCTTATCGCATGGCACCGATTGAGTTAAAAGAGTTGAAGGATCAGTTACAGGAGTTGTTGGAGCGAGGTTTTATTCGCCCGAGTGTATCGCCATGGGGTGCACCGGTTCTGTTTGTCAAGAAGAAGGACGGTAGCATGAGATTATGTATCGACTACCGTGAATTGAACAAGATCACCATTCGTAATCGTTATCCCCTTCCACGTATCGATGATTTATTTGATCAGCTTCAGGGCGCTAAACATTTTTCCAAGATTGATTTATGATCTGGTTACCATCAGTTGCGAGTGAAAGAGCAGGACATTTCCAAGACTGCTTTTCGCACACGTTATGGTCATTATGAATTCTTGGTTATGCCTTTTGGTCTCACGAATGCTCCAGCTGTATTTATGGACTTGATGAACCGAGTTTTTCATGAATTCTTGGACAAGTTCGTCATCGTGTTCATTGATGATATTCTGGTCTTCTCTAAGTCTAAAGAAGAACACGAGGAGCATCTCCGCACTGTTCTACAGATTTTACGACAGGAGAAATTATATGCCAAGTTTTCAAAGTGCGAATTTTGGTTGAGTAAGGTGGCATTTCTGGGTCACATTGTTTCAGCAGAAGGAATTACTATGGATCCGGCGAAGGTTGAGGCTATCACCAAATGGCCAAGACGACGTCTGTGACCGAAGTTACGGGTGTTTTTTGGATTAAGCAGGTTGATTACAGTAGCATTCGTAGAAGTTTCTCCTCGTTTAGCCTTACCATGAACAAAGCTTATTCTCGAATATGTGTGAATGTGAGGGTTTGGTTGGTTAGTAGGCCCGTGTTCATAAGTGAGCGGGTTAGAGGTGACTGTTGACAATAGGCGGGGGGGAAAAGAGACCCACGCTCGGAGGTAGTACGGAATGTAGGGGTATGCGGGGTCGGCGATGACCTTTTATCCACGCCCGAGGGCGTCCTATGTAGGGTATTGGGCTGTGCTTCAGCTTGCAACGCTTCGGGTTTGTGCGGAATGATATTGTAGGAAAAGAACTAAGTCTTATTTTAAGCACCTAAGATGGCTTTCTCAGAGCAGTATAAGGTGATGGTTTTTGCTGCAGTTTCAGGAACGGAGCGAGACTTTTGGGGGGTGTATGTGAGGTTCGGAGAATGATAGGGGCGTTTGTGGTGTACCGATCGGATGACAGTATAAATTTTCTTGTTTCACCTCAGCAGAGTTCGGTATATTTGGACTAGACCTGAGTCGGTGCGGCTGGGACCGGGTAGTTTGGTCGGTGCCGTATACATCTATTGACGGATACTCGTCCGGGATTGGTCATTGCAGTTTGGTAGGGGAGGATTGCTGGGTGGAGGCGTTGGCGGGTAGGTGCTGCTGGTTGTACCTTGGTGGACTATGTATCTGAGATGCTGGACCCGTATGCTCTCCTCGAGTACGCGGCTGGGATGTATTTCGTGGTTTTAGTGGTAAGTGGTCTGATGGGGTGCTAGGGGAGGGTGGACCAGGTGGAGGGGGTATGACGTTACCGCTTTCTGCCGCAGACGTAAGGCAGGCCTCAGAGGCATGCACGGAGTTTTTGCGGCTTTTTTTTACAGAACTCTTGTTCACTGCTGACTAAGAGGGGAGCCTTGTTGACCGATGGAATGTGCACGGGCTGCGGGTAGTTTTTAATGCACTGTACCCTGAGCGATCCCCTATTTCTCGATGTTGACTGGTTGTATGTAGGCTGAATTGTTCGCCCAGTGTAGATTCTCTCCAGCGGTCGTCGACAGATGTTTCTCCGTTCTCTTGATTCCACTCAGGGTGGCTGGGTAGTGTGGGCTATGTTGATGCGTTGTGAGAGTCGAGGGGGGATTCACACAATCTTGGGGGGCTTTAAAGGAGATGCTGGGGGTTAGTCCGGCGCCTTCTATAAAGTAAAGAAGAAGGCCTTGAGATGGTGTGGGACAACACGTTAGCTGGGTGGCAATCCTTGGGGGGGTTGGCCGGGTACTTTTGTGTATATGGAGTGAGGGGCCGTAACAGGGTTTCCATCCGGATCGCTGTAGGCCATGAAGTTGCTATCTGGCCAGCTTGTTCTTTGACATCGACTTGTAGAATGCGGTCTAATTGGTTGAAGGACCCGTTCCCGTAAGGACGTACACCGATTAGTAAAAGTAGCGAAACATGTCTTCCCAACATGTAAAACACAATTGTGACGGTACATTCCGGTACCTCCCTTAAGCGTATCGTCGTCACCGCATCAGAGAGCCCACGTTTATCGTCGCACCCGTATTCTGGTAAAGGTTTACTGAATCAGAACAGGGGAGGTTAATAGGAGCTTGGCGCCTGGTAACTCAGACAGGGGATGAATCCCCGTGTCAAGTCCGGTCACCTATAGACGGGGTGACACGGACGCGTTCTAATTTTCATGGCTGCATGGATCGTGGGCAGATCGGCCGCATTCCACTCAAAGCTAGAGACCGGTAGGGTCCTCTGCCGGCTGGCGTTTTCTGGGGACTGGTCCGTTTGCTGGTCTTGTGGAGTCCTAAGCAGAACACCCTGCATCATGTTGGCACCTGCCGCAGCAGGCTGCTGTTAATCGTGATCATGTGAAGTTGTTGATTATGGGGCTGGTTATGTTCGTGCTCCTACTTTGTTCGGGACTATGGTTGGTGCACGTATTCTTGAGGCCGTCAGGAGATGATGGACTGCGTGACCCCTAATGAGACACAAGGTAGCCCCCGTCGCCCAGGGAAAAGCTTTAAGGAAGCTCAGCACTGTCAGAAGAGTTACGCCGGACAGGCATCGCAGAGCATTAGAGTTCCAGCCGGGTGAGCATGTTTTCTTGAAAGTATCACCTACACGTGGAGTCAGGCGTTTTGGTATCAAGGGCAAGCTTAGTCCTCGTTTCATAGGACCGTTTGAGATTCTTGATCGCGTTGGTGAGGTTTCCTATCGTTTGGCGTTACCTCCTCAGCTATCTCATGTTCACAATGTGTTTCATGTATCATTACTCAGAGGTTACAAGTATCATCCTCTTCACGTTATCTCTTATCCATTCGATCAGATCCGTGAGGATTTATCTTACACGGAAGAGCCTGAGTCTATTCTAGACCGTCAGGACAGAGTCATGAGGAACAAGACGATCCCTTTTGTCAAAATTCTTTGGAGGAATCATCCCGAGCGGGAAGCCACTTGGGAGACCGAGGAGTCTATACGGACTTCTTATCCTCATTTTCTTCCATGATCTGGTATGTCCTTTTCAGCTGTATCATGTTTCTAATTCGAGGACGAATTATTCTTTTAAGAGGGGAAGAAGTTGTAAAACCCTAAAATCAGAACAAGTGCAAAATTACCAAAATGCCCCTAATGTCAGAAAATTTAATAAAAGCATGAATAAAATTCAATCAAGTGTTATAAATTATAAAGTACATCATGTGACAAGTATGACATTTTTTATAAGATTATAATATCTTATATTATGCAAGAAAAATAATAAATATTATATATATGTATTTATTAAGCCGAAATTATGTATTTATATACTTATACAATTAATTTAAATACATTAAATCAAGGATAATATTAAGATAATTTTTTTTAATAATAAAAATCAGATATTAGTCCATTCAAAGCCCAAAATCTCGGCATTTTTCTTGAGTATATCTTTTATATACATTTTTTTCATTTGTAAATTTATTTTAAACCAATTTCCGAACCCTAATAAATCATTAGGCGGCACATAAGATTTTTCCAAGGCAAGGAATCTCTAGGATTTGATGACGTTTCTAAGGTGTATTGCAAGGACAACAAGGAATGGATTGTGGTAAAAATAGTGAGAAAGATTGAGAGGCTTGGTTCGATTTTAGTGACTTGTTTTTGTTCGATGAAATTCAACCGAATTTAAAATCCATAGAATCATCAATAATTATCAAAGGTAATTTTATGACTTGTTTTTCATCATTATAATTCAGTATAAACACAAGAAAAATAGCCATGCATGTTAATTTGATCATATGAATAAATATATGTTCGAAACCCTAATTTTAGATTAATTGTGTAATTCGCAGATAAAAATTTGTTTAAAATTGATTTTATAATTTTTAATGGTGGAATATATCACTTATATCTCAGATCAATTGTTGGTTAAATTTTTAGAGGAGTCGACATAATTATTGGGATTTAAGGGTTTTGCGATTGCGCATAAAAGAGAAAAGAAAGAAAAGTAATAATTGAAAGACGAATTAGGTTAGAGTTTTTATATTTTTCCAGGTACAATCATGCTAATGAATGTATAAAATTGGTTGTAATTATTGGGTTGAAAAATTAATTAGGGTTTTGTGCACTTATTTGTTACCCGATTTGAGTTTTAAAAGTATAAGGGGGTGTTTTGTAATTTCTGAAACTTTGGGGTCTGATTTAAGCATGTTATTATATTTGTTATGATCTGAGAAAAATAAGTTGGGGGGTAGAAAATGTCATTTTGATATTATTTATGTAAACCTTACTATTTATAGAAACCTGCTATTTATAGAAACATGCTATTTATGGAAACTTACTATATATAGAAACCTGCTATTTTTGGAAAGTCTATTTTTAGAAAGTCTATTTTTGGAAAGTTTAATTATGGAAACTTATTAAATCAGGAAAGTTATCATTTATGGAAAGTTAATTAAGGAAAGTCTATTTTTGGAAACTTACTATAATTAGAAGCTGCTATTTTTGGAAAGTACCCAATATAACAAGAATACTAATCATGAAACATACTAATCATGGAATATGTTAATCATGGAACGTACTAATCAAGGAATCATGCTAATTATAGAAAGTTACTAAAAATAGAAAGTTACTAAAAATAGAAAGTTACTAAAAATAGAAAGTTACAAAAAAAATGGGAAGTAACCTTAATCATGAACAAGTAACTTATATATGTCCTTTAACATGTAGATCGCATTAAGCAGGAGTAGCTTCCATCTTCTTATCCATCTCTTTCCGTTACTGCTGGACATAAGGTACGGATATTCTGTCCTTTCAGTAAGGACATTCTTTCTTTTCATGATTCATCCCTAGAACTGCTATGCTTCCCCATTTTTATGTCTTTTGCCATGATCCTTTACATGTTTGATTTCAAGACTTATTCTATTGCCCGAGCTATATATACGCATGACCATGATTTACATGACTTACCACCTAGTCATGGAGGTACCATGACCGTGACACATGAGGCACCTGTGTCACGACTCTTTCGCGTTGAGAGTGATTTCACGCGGCGTCCCTCGTCCCTTACTACGTTAAAATTCATGTTTGGCCATTATTATTCAGGGGCGTATGGGTGCATCCTAGTTTACATGTGTACACGTTCATGGTGATTGGTTGCTCTAATTCCCATCACATGGACTGATCCCTCCCACCCATATTATTATAAGATTCACCCCTCCTATTTACATGTTGAGGCAGCCCCTTCTATTATATGCCATGTAATCACGACAATTATTATTATTGACATGTCTATTATACGAGCTCGTGGCATTCCTATATATTCATGATTATACCTATCCATGAAAGCCTTATGACATCTTTGACTTCACGTTTTACCATGTTTAGCTTGTTTTTATTTCCTATTCCTTCATGATGATTCTCACAGGTTTTTCCTCATGACACTCATGATCTATCCCGGCTATATACTTATTATCCCAGGATTCCATACTTATTACTTACATTGTTATTATAATCCGTTCACCTGAGCGTATGCTCAGCCGTATTTCTTTCCTCTTCTTATACGGCAGGTATCTAAGGGTGATTTGGGCTTGTAGAGAGTGTGTGCTTAGGAAGTGACCCATTTAGCTTCGCTTTCTTTTTATCCAACACTTTGATGGCTATACTATCTTGGGACACGATGTTATAGTCCTTTAGACTTCTTTCCGTTATTCATGTTGTGATCTCATAATCGGAGCCGATGTTTGATTCCGGTTTTCCACTTTGTTCTATGTTATCATTTATGACTTTATGCCTTTATTATGCTTTGATATGACACCATGATTTTGACGTTTCGGCCTACTCTCCGGAGCGGGTTTGGGTCGTTATAGTGTTTGCCTTTGTATTCTAACTTACTCAAAATAGGCATTCTGTTTTGTTCGGTTCAAAGCCATTCGGACAAGATTGTGTAGACCTTCAAGTATAAAGTAAAAAGGTTATAGGAATAGGCAGGCAATTAATAGTTATGCATTTAAAAAATTATTTATGGCTACTTTTCAAGCCGATGTGGTGTTTAAGTCGATGCTGATTTAAGGTTATTGATTAATATTTCACTTATTAAGAGCCTATTTTCTTTAAAGCCGATGCGTGGTTAATGTCTAAAACCGATGCGGTGTTTAGATTGTTGAAAACTTCAACACCCCGTGTAAATAAATTTTATCTAATCTTACATTTGACTGTCTGGCTGCTTTTTGGCAGCCAATAAATAAAATGTTGGAACAAGCTAATCATGGATGAGAGAAACTTTAAAGCCTGAATGAAGACTCTGTAAACCGAAAAGGGTTGCGAAATCGACAATTGACTGCATAAAAGGGTTCCGTAAGCAAATCTCTACACCATTAGTTTGATTGTGGTAAGTAGTGTGGAACACAAAGATCCCGTTTGTCGATGAACAAAACACAGTAGATAACCTCCGAAGACTTTCACTTTTGCTCCATAAATTATCCATTGTAAATAGTCATTACCAATTCATTTATTTATGTATGTTAATGTGTGTAGGATATATGTACTTCTTTGTAACCATTCAATCCAATATATATACTATACAACAATTTTAGGTGAATTTAAACTAAGGTTTTAGAAATTTCATAAATCCGCAACCGCAGTAACCAATTGTTAGCTTTGCTTTTTGTCATTATACATTATTCCAGTTTCTAAGCTTTATATCACTTCAATATTTATTTATGTTCATTTTACAGAGTGTTATCACAATGGGGAAGATGCGACAATATAGCTTACCAAACTCCACAAAATAATATTATTCTTCTTCAAATCTTCTATATCTATCTCTACCACATTACGGTAGCGCGCACACAACACAAGATGACTTTTGGTAATGACTATTTACCAAATGGATAATTATGGAGCAAATGTGAAAGTCAATGGAGGTTATTACAGTGTTTTGTTCACATCTGACCAACGGATCTTTGTGTTCCACCCTACTTACCACAATCAAACCTAACTGTTAGAATTATGCTACAAACCCGAGTTTATGCACGTCATTATGTCGATTTAGCACCCCTTTTCGGTTTAAGAGCTTCAATCAGCCTTGGGTAAAGAGAGAGCGTGCGGCACCCTTGGATAGCTTTCAACACGCTTCTAATTCTTTGGCTGCCAAAAGCATGCCAGATTCAAACATTCAAAAAGATAAATTATATACCGGGTGTTGAAGGCTTATACACAAATCTAAACCCGCGCGACGTGTTTTAGACATTTAACACCGCGTCGTGCTTAAAGCAATAAGGCCTAATAACAAACTAATTAACAAAATAACCTCTAAATCAGCATCGACATTATGCACCAAATCGCTTGAAAGAGCCCAAAAATAATTTTTAAAATCATAACCTACACACATGCCTGCCCTATTCCTATAACCTTTTGTTACTTTAATACTTGAAGTACGGAGGCACAATCTTAGTCGTCCAATGGCTTTGAAACCAACTAAACGAAATGCCCTATTTTGATAATTAGAATACAAACAAACACTATAACACCCAATCATCGGCATCCGAAGTTTGGGGCCGTGCGAGAGCGAGCAGCGCGATCATCGAGTGTCCATATCAAAGCCATAATAATAGTGCAAAAGTCATAAATGATAACATGCGCGACAAAGTGGAAAGCGCTGGAATCATACGCGTCCTACGATTATAAGATCACATGAATAACGTAAAAGAATTCTAAAGACTAAAAAACATGTGCCCAAGATAGTATAGCAGCATCAAGTGTCTGCCGTACAAAAAGAAAGTGCGATGCTAAATGGGTCACTTCCTGCGAGGCGCGCACACTCTCCAAGCCCAATCTCCCTCTAGATACCTGCCGTATATATAAAGAGAAAGGAAATGGATGAGCATAACGCTCAGTGCGCGCGTGTGATATAATACACACATGTAAGTAATAAGTCTGCAACACCTGGATAATAATAAAAGCAGCGGAAAGATCATGAGTGTCATGAGGAAACCTGGAGAATACATCATGAAGGAATAGGAAATAAACATGTAAAACATGGTAACGTGAAGTCAAAGGGATGATTGAGTTTCAGATAGTATACACATAAATAATAAGAATGCCACAGCTCATATAAATCATACATGTCCATAATAATAATTCGTGAATACATGCATATCAAAGAGCTGGCCTCAACATTTAGAGGGGAGAGAGCGCGCGAGTATAATGCGCGAGCGTGGCGGGAGTGGAGGTGCATGTTCACTCCAATGTGATGGAATGTAGAGCACACACGCAACCAATCCCCAATGAACATGTAAACATTAAGACTAGATCACCCATACGCCCCTGAATAATAATGGCCAAAACATGAAATATAGATCTGGTAACATGAAAAGGACGCCCGTGAAATCACTCTCAACGCGAAAGATCGTGACACAGGTGCCTCATGTACACGTCATGGTACCAAATCATGACTAGGTGGTAAGTCATGTAAATCATGGTCATGCTATATATACTCGGGCAATAGAATACTTCTTGAAATCAACATGTATAGATCATGGCAATAGACATAAACATGGGAACATAGCGTATCTGGATGAATCATGAAAAAGAAGATAATGTCCTTACTGAATAGGACGGAATATCCTACCTTATGTCCCCACAGTAACGAAAAGATGTATAAGAAGATGAAGCCTACTCCTGCTTAATCGATCTACATGTTAAAGGGCATATATAGAGTTAATTGTTCATGATTAAGGTTACTATTCCATCTTAGCAACTTTCGATTTTAGCAACTTTCTATTTTTAGCAACTTTCTATTTTTAAGCATGATCCTGATTAGTACGTTTCCATGATAACATATTCCATGATTAATATATTTCAGATTATTATTCTTTGTTAATTGGTACTTTCCAAAAATACAGCTTCTAATTATAGTAAGTTTCCAAAAATAGACTTTCCTTAATTAACTTCCCATAAATGATAACTTTCCTGATTTAATAAATTTCCATAATTAAACTTCCCCAAAAATAGACTTTCTAAAAATAGCAGGTTTCTATAAATAGCAGGTTTCTATAAAAGCAAGGTTTCTATAAATAGTAAGTTTTCATACCTACAGTATCTATAATTATAGGTTTCATTTCTGTATTTTACAAACCAAATCTTGATCTTACTAATTTATGTAAATAGTCCCTTTTAAAGTTATTTAATTTAATTAAACATAATCTTTAATTATCCATTTTTGCAACACAACCCTATAATACACAATAAGTATTTTTATACTTAATACTTTAATTACTGATCATACCCTTGTACGTTTTCATAATTACACTTAGTCCCACAGTTGTTAAATACAATTCGAATTTATAGTTAAATGATTATAATATAATTAATCATGTTTTAACCCATAACAATTATCAAATGACAATTTCTACCCATCTACTTATTTTTTCACAGAATCTATACATATATTAACATGCGCATAATCAGCCCCAAAGTCCAGAATTACAAAACACCCCCTTATACTTTTAAAACCAAATCGGTAAACCAATAAATGCACCAAAACCCTAATTTAGAATTTTTCCTAAACAATAATTTTCATAATTTTTCTACATTCATTTACATGTATGGGACCTGGGAAAAATATAAATACCCTACCCTAATTTCTTTTTCAATTTATTCCATTCATTTCTTTCATAAATCAAAATCGGACAAGAATTGAAAATTCCACAATAATTATCTAAATCTTTTATACAATTTTTCTAACAATTTATCTGGTTCATACATGATATATACAAGTCATAAAAATTATAAAATCGAAAGTATAAATTTATTTAGAGCCGAATACAATTCTTGCAATTATTTAGGGTTTAGATCATGTTTAAGCTTAATAAATCAAAATAACGTGCATGGTAATTTTTCTCATGATGGTGGGGGATATATAAACATATCAGTGTATATAATTAAAATGATTTTATAAAAATACCTTGATAATTATGATGAAATTAATAATTATTGAGTTCGGCTAGGGATTTCGAATTCAAAAGAACACCATAAATCGAATCAAGCTTCAAACTAATGAACCAATAATTTTCTTAGCTCCCTTGTACTCCCAAGAACCCTAGAAAAATCGTTCCTTGCCTTGAAAAAATTATGGAGCCGCCACTTTAATTGTTTAGGGTTTTGGAAATGGTTTTTAAGATATTTACAAATGAAAATTGTATATAAAAAGATATACAACATAAAATGCCGAGATTTTGGGTATTTCTAAGGGATAAAATCAGATTTAATTTTGCCTAAAAATATTTTATAATTTCCCTATTTTATTTTATATTTTAATTGTATAATATAAGTAATTAACTTATAATAATTTCGGCAAAATGCATAAATATAAGAAATAATTATTTTTCTTGCATAATATAAGATATTATAATCTTAAAAAAATTTCATACTTGTCACATGATGTATTTTATAATTTATAACACTTGATTGAATTTTATTCATGCTTTTATTAAATTTTCTGACAAAGGGGCAAATTTTGGATAATTTGCACTGATCTTATTTTAGGGTTTTACAACTTCTTCCCCTCTTAAAAGAATAATTCGTCCTCGAATTTGAAACATGATACGACTGAAAAATGACATACCAGATCATGGAAGAAAAATGGAGGATAAGAAAGTCCGTAAAAACTCCTCGTCTCCAATTAGCTTCTCGCTCGGATGATTCTTCCAAAGTATATTGATAAAAGGGATCGTCTTGTTCCTCATAACTCGTCCTGCGGTCTAGAATAGACCTCCGGCCTTCCGTATAATAAATCCTCACGGATATGATCGAATGGATAAGAACAACGTGAAAGATGATACTTGTAACCTCTAGATAATGATACATAAACACATTGTGAACATAAGATAGCTGAGGTAGGTTACTCAAAACAAAAAAAAAAAATAATAATAGAAACTCACCAACGCGATCAAAGAATCTCAAACGGTCCTATGAAAACGAGGACTAAGCTTTGCCCTTAGAAACCAAAACGCCTGACCCTCACGTGTAGGTGAAACTTTTCAAGAAAACATGCTCACCCCGACTGGCACTCTAATGCTCTTCGATGCTGTCGCGGAACTCTTCTGACAGTCTGAGCTTCCTTAGCTTTCCCTGGCGACGCGACCTTTTCATTAGTCACCTCGATCATCTCCGGGCCCTCAAGAATCGTTCACCACCCTGATCCCAACTAATAGAGCACGACTACTTCCTACCATACAACACCTCGAAGAGCGCATTTAATGCTCGCGATGCCAACTGTTATTGTCAAACTCCACTAAACATATATAGTCATCCCAATTTCCTGCCCATTCTAAAGCACATGAACGTAACATTTTTTTTTTTTTTTTTTGAAAAGTACCCTTTTGTTTACAACAATTCAACATAATTTAAATAAACAAAACAAGTATTAAAATAATAGACTAAATTATAAACACATAATAACATTTATATGCATTTATATAAATCATATAGCCACATGCATTCCATTTATATGATGAACCCTAATTAAATTCTAGGTTTTACTTATCATATAATCACAATCAATATATATAAGTCTTCCCGAATTTTAGATTTGTCATACTAAATTAAATGGTCATACAATTCATGTAACAAATAAGTTCTTATGATCCATGATAAACATGCATGATTTCCATGGATCCATACAATTTAATTACATGTTACTTAACAATTAATTAACAAGACCAAGATCGTAACCCATATACATGCATGACAATTTAACCATGTATAAAATTATGATTATTAGGTTTTAATATTTAAAATTTTCGATCAAAACAAAATTTATTTTTCGAACCACACAAAATTTTCAACCATAAATCATGTTTACAAAATTTATGTTCGAACCACACAAAATTTTCCGATTAAAATTATTAAATAAAAACCATAAATCATAATAATTTGGTAATTATTAACATGTTAAAATTTGGCTCGAGATGCCACTGATGGAATTATACATTCATAACAATTTATAATTATAACATCAAAGTATAAATATAGCGGAAGCAATTAGGATCAATTAACATGCAAAAATAATTAACCAAGATTAGGGTTACATACCTTTTGATTCTAGCAAGAACAAGAATCAATATACTCCAAGAACAATCTAAAGGAAGATTGAATCACCGTCTTGTACACACGCTATTACCAAGTTAACCAAGAACTAGCTCGTTAATTACGTAAACCTTGAACAAGAAATCAATTCGGATAGTATAACTAATACTATAACAATACTATGCAAGCCGAATATGAATAAGACAAAGAGAAGGATTTTTTCATTTTTCAAAGTCTATTTCCCATAAAAACTTCTTATGGTTTTTATTAGGGAAAAATAGAGTTTTGAGTTCTTATTGGATAGCTATCCAAATTGAAGTAATCCTACTCCAACACAAACACTACATTGATCCCCAATTTCTCTTTTAGTTTCCTTGTCTTGTTTAGTTCGTTTTTTGTGTCTTTTGGTTTACATTATAGATTGTATTACGTTATTACGTTTATTCGTTGAAACTTGTTGATGTAGTGGTGTATAAATGTCAAGTTGAGAATCAAATGTAGTGTATGTTACGTTAAGTGTGTTAGTTTGTGATAATTGTTGGGTGTGAGTGCTATTCCTGTGATCTCTGGAGTTCGATCTCTAACATCAATATTTATTTTTACGTCCATAAACTTAACACTTCTCTTACGACATGACTAGCACTGTGAAACAGGCAACACTGGTTCAGCTAGTGAACACCTTGTCCGAACGCTGCCTCAACAATCATAATGAAACAAATATTATCAATATAATTTGACCTAATTCATTATATGTTTGCTTATTCTCTTTTTAGTATTGCAATAAGTAAGAAGCAATTTCTTCTTAAATCTGTTGATTTTTCTTTGTATGTCGTTGTTTTGTGTGTGTTGTTTCTGTTTTAATGTGTGTGATTTTATGGATATTCAAAATTAGATCATCACTTGCAAAATGCACACCGGACACCCCCATCATGGATGTCTATCTTAATATTAAAGACTTAAAAATCAAAAATTTAGATTTGAAAAATGTATAAAAATATAAGTCAACTGTACCTTATTCTGCAGCTCAGCAGAAACTTCCGGATCAACATAAAATGATTGACCCAAAAAAACTGAACCTCTTCTTTTAAGCTCTTCTTCTGACGAGAATATCCTTGATTTCTGAATCATATTCGGTTGTTTGGCATTTTCAAGCATGGCAACAGGAAGGCAAGAATTCCCACTAGCAAGCTCGTCTAGATCATCCTTGGGCGCATGATTTTCTCCAATACATTTTACAACATAAAGCGCTTCACTCAATCTGACTGGCCAACATTATAAAGAAGACATACTTTTAATCAAATGACACTATCTACTGTTAAACACTTAAAAATAGAGTAGACAATTTTGACCCCTTAAGTTATAAATGGGTCGATTCAGTTTATGTTCTATCAGAAAGAAAACGGGTTCTAGCAGGTAAAATAAAAAAGTTAGCTAAAACGCAAATGGGTCAAATAGGTAGACAATCATCAACAATGTAGATCGGCGAATCCTGAGTTGGTAAGAAACAACCAAAAAGGACCAAGAGTCACTCTTGGTCTACAATGTAAGTCTCGGATAATTTCTAAAGTGACTACACATAATCAAAAGGCTCCAAGAGTCACTCCTGATCAACAATCCAAATCACGGATAATTTCAAAGGTGGCTGCAAATAATCAAAAGGGTCCAAGAGTCGCTCCTGATCAACAATGTAAGTCGCGAATGAATTCCAAGAAGGCAACAAATAACAAAAGTGGTCCAACGAACACTAGTTTTCAAGAGAAAATGGAGGCAACAAAGAGAAAGTTTCAACAACATTACATGGAAGAGGAAAAAACTGAAAAAAGGATGAGAATAAAGTGCTGGAGTTGCCAATGTAAGTACATTAAGAAAGGTCGAATCACTTCCGAAGGATCAACAAGTAAGGCACGTCAACAAGCAATTCAGACAAGATGATCGATATTCAACGGCCCCTTGTGTAAATTATGATTGTACATTTGTGACGAGACATTCACTTGTAAACTTTTTAGGAAAATCAATTCATTCATCAATGGTTGCTTTGATTTTTTCCTACAATATTGTGACATATATAACTGTATACTTGCATGAATGTTGATTATGAAGGCTATATATTTTGTGCCACCACAATATATTGATTATCAAAATGAATTTGATGTCAATTTATGTCGTATTTGACATTGATTAGATTTGTTTGAATAGGTGAAGTATCTGCAATAGCATAATCTATTGAATACTTGGTTCCATTGCTTTTTATTAGCCACTGCTTGACAGGAACCATTGCTTCAATATGGCTGATAGATTTGACTTCATTTTATTTATAAAAGAAATACCCATTTGACCTTTTAATTAGTCAATGCTAATAGGTTTCTTCTAAAGTTAAAATATCTATCTTAAATCATATTGTCATATGTCAGATTGATAAATGAAATAGAAAAACTGAAATAAATCAAAAGACACTAACAAAATAGACTTAAAAACAAACTAAAAGGACATAGGAAAGATCTGAAAGACTGGTGTTCAAGTCTTTGCTCTAATTTCAATTGCTCAAACATTATTTTTCTACTTTTTGGAAATCTATTATAATACTTTCTTCACATCACAATTCTTTTAAAAAAGTTCTCTTATAGCGATATATGATGGTTTTGTCTCCTATTTGTTGAAATTTTTCTTTCAAGTTAGTGTCACGTGTAGGTCCCTTGTTATTTTAGAACTTTCTTATCCTTAGATTGTGTAAATGTCGAGAAACTTAATACTTGACGAATATTTAAAAACCTAAATATTTTACTTTCAACAAAGTATATACCTGCAAATCGGATCGGGTAATACCTTGTTAATCAGGTGGGTTTGGGTCGCAGTCGGGTCGAACTGGGGTTAAGACTAAACAATGCATACCAAAACCCGGCCCTATTTGAACTCGGATTACTCGGGTTTGGTGTTCATATTCGGTGTTTTGGGTTCTAGCGCTCGTGGTCGGGTCAGTTCGGGTCAACC
This sequence comes from Tanacetum coccineum, assembly GCA_026074375.1. Taxonomy (NCBI): domain Eukaryota; kingdom Viridiplantae; phylum Streptophyta; class Magnoliopsida; order Asterales; family Asteraceae; genus Tanacetum; species Tanacetum coccineum. Next base: position 65,406 of record BQNB010007839.1, on the reverse strand, counting down.
CGAATACTAGTAAAATGTTCATAAAATTGCCATTTTTTTCTAATTTATTAAGAAGGGAAAATTCTCAAATTGCCCCGAAAATGAAAGCCCTTTCCCAAATTGTCACAGAAAATTTAGATCTTCTCAAATTGCCCCATGCGACTTATACAACTTATGCAACATCTGACAAATTTATCAAAATACCCTTATTTTTCAATGATTGGATGTACTTTTTTGTTTCATAATAGGGGTATTTTGGTAAATATGTCAGAGGTTGCATGTAACGACCCAAACCCGCTCCGGAGAGTAGGCCGAAACGTCATAATCATGGTGTCATATCAAAGCATAATAAAGGCATAAAGTCATAAATGATAATATAGAACAAAGTGGAAAAACCGGAATCAAACATCGGCTCCCATTTATGAGATCAACATGAATAAATTAAAAGAAGTCTAAGAAGGACTAAAAACTTGTGTCAAGATAGTAAGCACTTACAGTGTCTGTTGATATAAGAAGGAATACTAAAATGGGGTCACTTCCTAGACACACTCTTCTCAAGCCCAATCTCCCTCTAGTTACTGCCGTATATAAGAAAGAGAAAGAAAACGGGCTGAGCATAACGCTATGTGATACGGAATGAAATAACAATGTAAGTATAAGTATGATCCTGGATAATAATTTATAAAGCAGCTCGGAAAGATCTTGTGAGTTGTTGTGTCATGAGGATGTACTTGTGATGGAAACTATCGTATGATTATTTAGTAGGGCTAATATGTGTGATGAATTAAAAGTTGTTGTAGATTACATTGGTGTGAGATCGTGAAGTTAATTGAGTTTGTGTCATGTGTATCATGGATTATGTGATGTGGTGACGTACTGTGTCAAGGAATTTGGCCTACGTTGAGATGTGTCTATATAATTCTACATGTCAGTGTTTGTTAATTTGTAGTTTGTCGTGAATCTATGTATTATTTGATATGTGTGGGGTTCGTGTGCTATTTTTCTTCTAACAAGGTGATTGTATGGTGTGACCTTTTTAATGTATAATTTATGGGGTGTGTGGGATGTGCTCCAAATTGTGTATTGTGTGATTTTAGTAGCTGTCAGTCCGAGTAAGTCGCTGAATCACCTTTATGAGTGTATCTTGTAGAAGAACGTGGTGGTAGTACAGGATTTGTGCACGCCTGTACGTACGCTTTTTCTGAGATTAATAAGTGTTCCGCGCGCTGAAATATGAGTGGATGTATGTATGAATCGTTGTAAGTCAGAAAAGGGGTGTGCGTCCGCTTGGAAAGTTCACTCTCGTACGCTGATAAGAGAGCGTGACCCATTGGGCCTCTTGGTGTGCCATGTGGTGTCAGTGGTACTGCGCGTTTATTTATGACTATTGGTGTGTTAAGTGAGGTAATTAAGGTTCATGCGATTTATATATAGCTCGGGCAATAGGAATAAGTATGAAATTCAACATGTAAAAGGATCTTGGCAAAAGGACATAAACATGGGGAAGCTTAGCAGTTCTTATGGGGATGAATTCATGAATAGAAAGAATGTTCCTAACCACCACATACTGAAAGGACGGAATATCCGTACATTATGTCCAGAGTAACGCGAAAGAGTTGGCCATAAGATGATGGATTGCTACTCTGCTTAATGCGATTTACATGTTAAGAGGCATATATCAAGTTACTTGTTTATGATTAAGGTTACTTTCCATTTTAGCAACTTTCTATTTTTTTAGATAACTTTTCTATTTTTATGAAACTTTCTATTTTTAGTAATCTTTATTTTTTAGTAACTTTTCTTTAGTTAGCATGATTCCTTGATTAAGTACGTTCCATGTATTAAACAATATTCCTTGATTAATATATTTCATGATTAGTATTATTGTTTATATTGGGTACTTTCCAAAAATAGCAGCTTCTAATATTAGTAAGTTTCCAAAAATAGACTTTCCTTAATTCAAACTTTCCATAATGATTAACTTTCCTGATTTTTATAGTTTCATAACTTAAACTTCCCTACAAATAGACTTTCTATAAAAAGAGGTTTTCTATATATATAGAGGTTTCTATAATTAGCAGGTTTTATAAATAGTAAGTTTCACATAAATAGCATGTTCTATAATTAGTAGGTTTTTATTTTGTATTTTACAATGCCAAGATCCTTGATCTTACATAATTAGTAATTAGTCCTTTTAGTTATTAATTTAATTAAACATTATATTTATTTATCCGTTTTTGCAACACAAGCCCTTATAATATCTAAATATGGTATTTTCATACATAATACTTTAATTACTGTGATCTACCCTTGTTACTTTTCATAATTTACACTTTTTAGTCCTCAGTTTTAAAATACAAATTCGAATTATATTATTTTATATATAATTAATCAATGTTTAAACCATAAAACCAATTATCAAAATGACAATTTTTTACCTTTACTTATTTTTCACAGAATATTTACATTATATTAACAATGCCATAATCAGCCATAATGTATTCAGCGTAATTACAAATACACACCATTATACTTTTAAATCATACAATCGGGTAACCTTTATAATGACAAAAACCTAATTTAGAATTTTCCCCAATAATTTCATAATTTTTCTACATTCACAGAATCTATACATTATATTAACATGCCATAATCAGCCCCAAAGTTTCTACATTCAAAAGAACACCATAAATCGAATCAAGCTTCAAATCCAATGACACCAATAATTTTCTTAGCTCCCTTGTACTCCAAGAACACTAGAAAAATCCAGTTCCTTGCCTTGAATAAATTATGACGCCGCCACTTTAATTGTTTTGGGTTTTGGAAAATGGTTTTTAAGATATTTAAATATGAAAATTATATATAAAAAGGATTTACATACATAAAATGCCGCAGATTTTGGTATTTTTTTTAGGGATATAAATCAGATTTAATTTTGCCTAAAAATATTTTATAATTTCCCTATTTTATTTTATATTTAATTGTATAATATAAGTAATTAATTATTTATAATTTCGGCAAATGCATAAATATAAGAAATAATTATTTTTTCTTGCATAATAGAAGGTATTTTAATTTATATAAATTTATACTTGTCACATGATTGTAATTTTTAAATTATATCTCTTGATTGGATTTTATTCATGCTTTTATTAAATTTTCTGACATTAGGGGCATTTTGGTAATTTTGCACTTGTTCTGATTTTTGGGTTTTACAACTTCTTCCCCTCTTAAAAAAAATAATTCGTCCTCGAATTAGAAACATGATACAGCTGAAAGGACATACCAGATCATGGAAGAAAATGAGGATAAGAAGTCCGTATAGACTCCTCGGTCTCCCAAGTGGCTTCCCGCTCGGGATGATTCCTCCAAAGAATTTTGGACCAAAAAAGGGATCGTTTTGTTCCTCATGATCTGTCTTGACGGGTCTAGGAATAGATCAAGCTCTTCGTGTAAGATAACATCCTCCGGATCTGATAGAATGGATAGAGATAACGTGAAGAGGGATACCTTGTAACCTTGATAAATGATACATGATACACATGTGGACATGAGATAGATGAGGGGGTACGACAAACGATTGGAAACCTCTCACAACGCGATCAAGAATCTCAAACGGTCCTATGAAACGAGGGACTTAGCTTGCCCTTGATACCAAATTGTGCCTGACTCCACGTGTAGGTGATACTTTCAAAGAAAACTTGTTCACCCTCGGCTCGGAACTCGAACGCTCTGCGATGTCTGTCGGGATAAACTCTTTTCTGACGAGTATGAGCTTCCCTTTAGTTTTCCCTGGCGCGACGGGCGCCTTTTCATTAGTCACCTTCAATCATCTTCGGACCCTCAAGAATACGTTCACCAACCTGATCACTACAAATAGGATCGTGACATCTTTCATACCATAAACATATTCAAAGGTGCGCATTTATGCTCGAATGCCAATGTTATTGTAGCAAACTCCCACTAGACATATATTGTCATCCCCCAATTTCTGCACCATTATAAAGCACATGAACGTATCTATATTCTACATATGTTTGAATACGTGTCGCCTTACGACTGTACGGTCGGTCACAGGATGAAAATAGCCGTTACTAAACTTGAGCTTCGGTTCCCAAGCTTTTCTGGTAAAACCCATTCCAGATACGAGGACCGTTGAATAAACGTGGTTCTTATCGGACCGATCGGCTGATGGCAGTAACGTGTATCGTTCAATTTCTTGTTGGAACATTTGTGCTATTTTACTAACGGGGTAATCCTTACTGTGAAGGAAGAAAATGTTGCGATTTAGTCAAGCGATCCACAACAACAAGATAGCATCGTTGATTACCAAAAAACACACAATAATCAATCATTGCCTTGTTGTTGGCGGACATGCTTCAACAATAATTAAAATCTACAATACACCCATACTGGTGGTTCTTTCCCTGAGTCACGTGGTAAACCCGGTACAAAAATACCTTGGAGTATTTCGTCCCCCTTCCAAACAGAATCTCTAACGTGCAATAACCACTTACAACGTTGGTGTTCAATCTTAACTGTGACATATTAAACACTTTGACACAACGTAGCCACATCGCGTTTTCATACCTATCCACCAAGAGTGTTGCTTGAGATAGTGGTACATCTTCGTCGAACCTAGATGAATTGAAAATGGAGAATATGAGCCTCAGTCATCAAGGTTCTCGAAGTGTAGGATCCTATGGTACGCATTATTTAGTAACCTGCCATAAAAATGCAATCGTCTTTCAACGCGAATCTCGGTCTGTCTGTTTAATATTCTGAATATTGCCAAGATTTCTCCGTCATCCTTCTGAGCTGTCCTTTATATGTGAAATTAGGTTTGGTCAACCATCAGACTAGCCCAGAAACCACTCTGTCCACGAACACATATTCGTTATCCAAACGCATCTAAGGTCAACGGATAAATCTCCTCCCCCCTTCTTCCACTTTGATACCAGCTTCATACCGACTTCCTGATCAAAGCAATCAGGCACCAACATTTGCGTTTACCCGATGGTATCTGTTGTTTGTGTCATCACTCCTTCAATAAACTCCACAAACGCCTCTGTCTCTTATTTAATTCTCGCTGCATGAAGTTATACTTAAGCTCTTTATGATCGGTTAAATAATATCACCGATTCGCCATAAAGATAATGTCTTCCAAATATTTTGAGAGAGAGACAATGGCTGCTAACTCTAGATAATGAGTAGAGATAGTTCACTCTTATAGGGCTTAGTTGTCGTTGAGGCACTTGGCATCACATTTCCACATGCGCTTGAGTACACACCAAGACCTTTCTTAGAAAGCATCCATGTTAATCTGATATCACCATGAACCAGTATGGAAGAAGTAAGAATAGGAGTTGAAACCAAACGTTGCTTAAGCTCTTCAAAGCTATTTGTCTCGATCTTCATTCCATACAATCCTTCTAACTTTACGCTAAGCTTGGTAGGGGGTTAGGGCTTAATCGTGATAAACCCTTCTTACGATTGCGGTATAACTGCTAGTCCATGAAAATCCTTACTTCGGTCACTTTCATCGGTCTTGGCCTCTTTGGTGATAGCATCAAACCTTTCAGACGGTTCCATAGTATTTCCTTCTGCAGATAACAAGTACCAGAAATGCCACCTTACTCAAACTAAAATGCGCACTTGGAAAACTTGGCATATAATTTATATGTCGTTATAAATATGTAGAATTGTGCGGAGATGCTCCTCGTGTTCTTCTTTAGGAACTTAGAGAAGACCAGAATATCATCAATGACACGATGACGAACTTGTCCAAGAATTCAGGAAAAGACTTAGGCTTGCAATGCGCAAGTGCATAGAAATACAGGTGGAGCTGTTCAGGTTGAGACCGCAAAAAGCAGTAGAAGCCAAGATTCATAATGACCATATGACTTGTGTGTGTCGCGCTGTGAAATGGCATGTGTGGTGAGTTATGTGTGCTTTGATCTTTGTCACGGGTAATCTGTGATGTGTTAACTCTTTGATCTGTAGCTCAGATCTTGTGGAGAAAATTGTGTGTAGCTTGCGCGCTTGAGGTTGTTCTTGATTGCAAAGTTGATTGATGTCATTGATACTGTGGAAGGGGAGAACGATTACGAATGGTCGATATTGTTCGCATTCACGTGGTCAGTCGATCATATTCATGTACCGTACCTTCTTTTGACAAACGAACCGGGCACCCCATGGCATTACGTACGTTGCGGGCTGAATGTGTTAAAAATCCTCGCTCGCGAATATCAACTCTTTGAATGTTCTTTCAACTCTTTTAACTCAATCAGGTTGCCATGCGATAAGAGCTTTGAGATAGGCTCAGCTCGGAAATAGCTCAATAGTTAAACTCAACATCGCGAATAGGAGGTATTCCTGGATGTTCATCAGGAAATACATCCTGAAATTCAGTAAAAATTTATATTTGGAGGATCATGATAGAAGAAAACGTTCAGAAGTCGTGTCCATGAATGGTAGCCAGAAACCTTCAAAGCTATGCGATAGGTAAGGTAAGTGCTTTTAAAGCGGTAAATGATTCATCATAGATATTTTTTTTTTTTTTTTTTCTTTTTTCTTTTTTTTTTTTTTTTTTTTTTTTTTACTTTTCTTTTTTGTTTTCTTTTTTTCTTTTGTTTTTTCTTGTGTGTGTATATGAGTGTCCATGATGTGAATTAAATTGTCAGAGGACGCATGAATATAGTATGAATACTAACCAACGCTCGGTGAATGACAGTTCAATACGTAGCCTCGGTGTGCTGCTAACCAGTCAATACCAACTTATGTCAAATTCACACATATCCATAGAGAAGTGCATTAAATGACGAATTCTTGTCATTCAAACTGTAGAGGAAGATCTCTAATTACATGGGTAATTCAGTGCGGTGTCTTTCATGGGCGTGGATATACATAATACATGATCAAGTCATATAGGTTTCATGTAAACATGAAGCAAACTTGGTAGATATCACAGACATGTTTCGCACCCGTATCAAATAAAAACAAAACTGCACGTTATCGTTGTGTTAGTAAATAGAAGTTGCGCATACAGTGTATGTGTGCCTTGTGTACTTATCGGGTTCGGGTCGGGTCAACCCGATCCGACCTTTATATTTGTATTTAATGTGGTTGATTTATTTTGTTAATAATTAATTGATTATCATAATGTGGCTCTTAAATTTTAACGAGAGATTTGACTAAATAAAGATTATATTATGTATCATAATTTTTACTTAATATGTAGTTGATCCCTACTCAATCTATCACTATAAATAGAGGATTTATTCTACCCCATAACACACATAAAAATTCCATCATACTATGAGAGGATTCGGTAGAGGATCAAAGTTCCACAGGGTGTTCCATGACGTTCTATACTCTCAACTCAAGTAAATCTTTCTTTTATGTTTATCAAATCATTGTTCTTATTATATATACACATTATTTGAGATTAATTACAACATGTGACATCAGAGTGAATGATCAAATCATGTTATTATATTTATTAATACGTGACTTTTGCTGTTGCATATTAGGTTGATCTATTGCATGGATATTTAATTGCTTTTACATGATGATAAATTAAAGACATGATCCACGCATTAAAAATATCTATAAATTGTTTTCCTTTATCACATTTGTCATAACTTAAAATTGATAAGGTTGTTTGGCCAAATCGATAATGTTAACGAATTCATAAACAAACAGACCCGATGTGTGTTTTCTTTTCATTTAACTATTCATGTAATAGATGATGATATGCATTGCATTAATCTTACAAACTCAGATGGACTAAGATCATCTAAAGTTGGTTTCAACATGATAGGTCATGTTGACCAATCAAATATAAGATAAATTGATAAATGTTTTTTAATCAAAATTAGGGGCTCACTTTTTATGCACTCCTCACATTAGATACAACTTTACCCATCATGTTGAAAATAAACTTGAGAGGATCTTTTTCCAACTCGGATGCGGCCCAATTGTCTGTTTTGTATTGACAAATATTTTTTTCATGTATATAACTCAAAACCAAATTGTTGTTTATTATTACTTGATGTTTAATGATACTTGTGTTTGTGTTTTATTGCTATCTCACATGTATGATAATATATGTTTCAATTCTAAAGCAGTGATAACTATAGTTGCATCTAAATTTGTATGTAATTATGCTATAGTCTATTCTTTTTGTGTTTGTGACATTAGTTTGGTCACATTATAACTCATAAATAAATAAAACTAATTTGAACATTTATGTTCGAAGGAAAGAAACAATTTTTCTTGATTAGAATTAACAAGAGTGTATTCTTCCATAATGTTTAATTGAATAGGGTATACATGTTTTTATTATTTTGTTTACATGTGTTATGACTACTTGATTGTCAAGGTGGTTGTAGGCCCAAAGGATGCAATTAATCAAAACACTTAGGTGAATGAAAGTTGTAATAATTTACGTTTTGATGAGTTTAAGTTATGTTTTAAGCCTAAAGGATGACTGTCATCTTAATCATTAAGCGGTATTTGCAAATTATATACTTAGTTAACTAATAACTAATATTTCTACCCAAAGGTGATTATTTGTTAATTAAGTTTGCATGACTTAATAAAGAAGTTATTAGTGTGTTGTTAATGGAACAAAAGAGAAGTTGAAAATTACACCAAACTTCTTATGTGAATCTAATTTTGTGTTGTGGTTAGATTTCTATAACTAGCTTTTACCCTATAGTTGGTTATTATTATGATACTAATATAGTCTTTATATGATTTGTACAGTGGAAATAGTTTTAGTCCTATATGAGCTTAATGATGAATTTGTTGTTACAACTTTGACACCTACTGCTATTACCAACTGTGTATCTGGAATTGAACCCCTAAATGGAACAAAATTTTCATCGTAGAGAGAGTAAGTGAAAATTTCCCACGGCATAACGGATTTGGACTATGCATTAAAATTCGAAAAACCTAACCTTCTAACGGCCACTAGCATAGTCGATGAGAAGAGGACTTTTGAAATATGAGAAAGGTTGAATCGCATGTCCCTAATGATAACGAAGAACTCTTTTTAGGTAGTTATTCGAGGAGCCATTCCTGACTATGAGAATGCTAAAGAGTTCTTAAAATCAGTTGAGGAACAATTTAAAGGCTCGTCTAAAGCTAATGCGAGTACTCTTATTCTTAAAATGCTCACCACAAATTATGATGGTCTTAGTGGGGTTTGTAAGCATATCATGATGATGAATGACATGGACTCTAAATTAAATGCCATGGACATAGCAATATCTGAAGGTTTTCTCGTTCATTTCATAATGACATCTCTCCCTGCTCAGTTTGATCCTTTTAAGATCAACTATAACACGCAAAAGGAGATTTGGAAAATGAGTGAGTTAATAGCCATGTGTGTCCAAAGAAGGAAAGGCTTAAAGTTGAAAAGCCAGATACTGCTTACCTTACTACCACCAAAGGCCAAAAAAAGAAATTTTTTAAAGGAAACACTAAATGAGAAAAAGGAAATTCTGACAAGGCAAGTTCAAGTAATGGCAAAGAATCAAGCCCTAAATGTTGATTATGTAAGAATCCTGGCCATTTCCAAAAGGAGTGCCCAAACTTTCGAGAATGGTGGACTTATAAATAATACGTATAATCATCTTATCTTGAATATTTACGAAACCTATGTTTATGTTAAGCGTTTGAATATACGAATGTTAAATGGTAAATATGTAACAACCCACTCCAGAAAGGAGGCCGAAGCGTCATAATCATGGTGTCATATCAAAGCATAATAAAGGCATAAAGTTCTTAAAATGTAACATAGGGACAAGGGTGAAAGCCGAAACCAAACATCGGCTCCAATTATGAGATCAACATGATTAACGTTAAAATGAGTTTAAGGACAGACATACTGTGTTCCAAAGTGTATAGCACATCAAAATGTCTGCGATATAAAGAAAGGAAGCTAAATAGGTCACTTCTAAGCTCACCTTTCATGCCAATACTCCCTCTAGATACTTGGTATATGAAAGAGAAAGAAAAAACGGCTGAGCAATAACCCATCAGTGAACGGGATATAATAACAATGTAATTAATAAGTATGAATCCTGGGATAGTAATTACAAAGTAGCGGAAGATCAAAAGTGTATGAGGAAACCTGAGATTGCGTCATGAAGAAAGGTTTTAAACATGTAAGCCTGGTAATACGAAGTAAAGATGTAATGACAATTTCATGGATAGTATAAAAATATAATGCTAAGGGATGCCCACGAGCTACATATAAATCATACAGTCATAATAATATGTGCGTGAATACATGATATAGTACCAGAGGGGCTGCCTACATGTAATAGCGGGAGTCGACATATTAGAATATTATGGGTTGGAGGTATCAGCTCCAATGTTGATGGGATGTAGAGCTCACACCAACAATCACCAATGATCGTGTAAACATGTAAACTAGGAGCACCATAGCCCTGAATATTAATGGCCAAAATGAAATTATAATCTGGTAACATGAAAAAGGACGCCGCGTGAAATTCACTCTCAAGCGAAGCGTCGTGAAATGGTGTCATGTGTCACGGTCATGGTACTCCTGACCTAGGTGGTTAAGTCATGTAAATCACTGGTATGGTATCATATAGTGGGAATAGAATAAGTCTTGACATCAATCATGTAAGGATCATGGCAAAAGAAGCATAAAAATGGGGAAGCATAGCAGTTCTGGGGATGAATCATGAAAGATAGAATCGTCCTTACTGAATAGTACGGAATATCGTACCTTATGTCAGCAGTAACGGAAAGAGATGGATTATGAAGATGAAGCTACTCCTGCTTAATGCGATTCTACATGTTAAGGACATATATAAGTACGTGTTCATGATTAAGTTATTTCCCATTTTTTGTAACTTTTATTTTTAGGAACTTTCTATTTTTAGTAACTTTCTTTTTTAGTAATCTTTCTTTTTTTGTAACTTTCTATAATGTTGCATGATTTTTGATTAGTACGTTCATGATTAACATTATTACATGATTAGTATGTTTTATTGATTTGTATTTTGTTAGATTGGGGTACTTTCCAAAAAAATGCAAGTTCTAACTATAGTAAGTTTCAAAGTAGAATTTCCTTAATTAACTTTCCATAAATGATAACTTCCTGAGTTTAATACGGTTTCCATATTAAAGCTTTCAAAAATAGACTTTCTAAAATATTAGACTTTCAAAAATAGCAGGTTTATATATATAGTAAGTTTTCATAAATAGCATGTATCTAGAAATAGCAAGTTTCTAAAATAGTAAAGGTTTACATAAATTAATATCAAAATGACATTTTTCCACCCAGTCTTATTTTTCTCAGATCAGAACATATTTAATAACACCTGCTTCAAATCAGACCCATAGTTTCAGAATTACAAATCACCCCTATATACTTTTACAAACTCAAATCGGGTAACAAATAAGTGCACAAAACCCTAATTAAAATTTTCCCAATTATATACACAATTTTTATTACATTCATTAGATGTATTGGACCTGGGAAAATATAAACCGAAACTAATTCGTTTTTCAAGTATTTCTTTCTTTTCTTTTATTTCGACAAATCGGCAAACTTAATCCCAAATAATTATTTCGAGTCACTCTAAAGCAATTTAACCACAATTGATTGAGATATACAGGATATTATTCTCTTATAAAATTATAAAATCTTTTTACAAATTGTTTTATTGCGATTACACACATTAATCTAATTAGGGTTTGAAATATATTTATTATATGATCAAATTAACATGCAATGGCTATTTTTCTTGTGTTTATATGAATTTATAAATGATGAAAAAACAAGTCATAACAATTACTTTTGATAATTATTGATGATTCTATGGATTTATGAAATTCGGTTGAAATTAATCAGAACAAAACAATACTACAATCGAACTCAAGCCTCCACAATTTTTCTCACTATTTTCTCACAATTCCTTGAACCTTTTTTATTTTTTCCCCAATTTTTTTTTTTTATATATTTTTTTTTAACACCTTATAAATGTTCAAAAGCCTGGAGAAAATTTTGGAGGTCCTCTTTGATTTTTCTTTTGTGCCAAACTATGTGTTTCTTTTTAGGGTTTTGCAAAATAAAAATGATAAGTTAATTATGAGTACCCATTTTCTAAAATATGGCCGAGGATTTTTTTTAAGGTTTTAAAAAGTATAATAACAGTTTTATTGTTTATCATGTTTATTTTGCATTTATCCTTTATTATTTACTATAATTATTAATTATTAATACATATCTAATTATGTAATAAATTGGCATACATAATATATATACATAAGTATTTATTGTTCTTGATATACCATAATGTTTTTATTCTTACATAAAACTTTCATATAGTACTTGTTGCATTATTCATAATTTATAGCATTAAAATGAAATTTAATTTAAGCTTTTATGCATTATCTTTCATTAGGGGACATTTGGTCATTTTATCTTATTGAGATTTTTAGGTTTTAACAACTCTTCCCCTAAAAGAAAATTAGTCCTGAATTAGAAACATGATACGAACTGAAGAAGCTACCAGATAAGGATGAATATGAGATTAAGAAGTACGTATTTAGACTTTCATGGCTCTCCCAGTGGCTTCCCGCTCGGGATGATTCCTCAAAGACATTTTGGACAAATGGTTCGTTCTTGATTCCTCATGACTCTGTCCTGACGGTCAAGAATAGGACTCAGGCTTTTCCGTATAAGAACAATTTAGGATTGATCGGATTGGATAGAGACTAAAGTGAAGAGGATGATATTGTACCTTGTGTAATGATACATGAAACACATTGTGAAACATGAGATAGCTGAGGAGGTAACGCCAAACGATAGGAACCTCACAAGCGATAAAGAGTCTCAACCGGTCCTATGAAACGAGGTCTATGCTTGCCCTTCGATACCAAAAAAGCCTGACCTCAGTGTAGGTGATACTTTCAAGAAAAAATGTTCAACCGGCTGGAACTATAATGCATCTGCAGATGTCTAGTCGGCGTAACTCTTCTGACGAGTCTGAGCTTCCTTAAGCTTTTCCCTGGCGATGGCGACCTTTTCATTAGTCACCCAATCATCTCCGGACCCTCAAGAATACGTTCCGACCTGATCCAAACAAATAGGATGCACGCCATTTCCTACCATACAACATCTCGACAGGAGCGCATTTAATGCTGCATGCCAGGTGTTATTGTAGGCAAACTCATGAAATATATCGTCATCAATTTTGACATTTAATGACATGATCGTAAACATATCCTCTAATGTTTGAAATCGTAGCTCCGACTGTCGCGGACTCAGGATGCAAGGTATAAACTTGAGTGGTTCCCCAAGCTTTCTGTAACTTTCCGAAACGAGACGTGAAAGTGGATCTCTATATGAACACGATCGCTGATGGAGTTCCGTGTAATCGAACAATTCTTGTTGGAACATTTTGATATTTACTACGGGATAATCCTTACGGATAGGAAGATAATGTGCCGTTTTTGTCAGCGATCTACAACAACCAAAATAGCACCGTGCTTCTCTGAGTCCGGTGGTAACCCAGGTAACAAAATCATTGGATATTTCGTTCCCACTTCCATACAGGAAGCTCTAACGGTTGCAATAGACCCACTTGAAGCTTGGTGTTCAATCTTAACCGCTGAATGTTAAAACACTTTGACACAAACATAGCCAACATCGCGCTTCATACCACTCCACCATAATGTGTTGTTGAGATCTCGTGATACATCTTCGTCGACCCTGGTTGATCGAAAATGGAGAACTATGAGCTCTAGGCATCAGGCTTCCTCGAAGTGTTGATCCTCTGGTACGACATAATTTAGTACCTGCTAAAATTGCCACGTCATACGCGAACTCGGTCTGTTGATCAACATTCTGAATAATTGCCAGATTTCTCGTCATCCTTCTGGAGCTGTCATGATCTGTGAAATTAGGTTAGGATCAACCTCAGACTAGCCAGAAACCACTTGTCCACGAAACATATTTCGATATCCAAGCGTAAGGTCACGAATAATACTTCTTCCACCTTGATACCAGCTATCATACCCGATTCTATCAAAGCATCAGTGCCACCACTCATTTGCTTTACCACGGATGGTAATGAATTTGGTGTCATTATTCCTTCAATACTCCAACAACGCCTCTGTCTCATATTTAATTCTCGCTGCGTGAAGATATATTTATGGATCTCTATGGATCGGGTACAATAATATCACACGACTCGCAATAGATAGTGTCTCTATAATTTTGATGAGCGAAGACAAACTGTGCTAATTAGATCATGCGTAGGATTAGTTTAACTCATAGGGCTTTAGCTGTGTGAGGCATATGTAATCACTTTCCCATGTGCATGATAACAGCTAAGACCCTTTTAGAGCATCATGTAAATCTGAAATCCACCTGGAACCAGATGGAGATGTAGAATAGGCGAGGAAACCAACGATGCTTAAGTCTTCCAAAGCTCTTTCTCGCTTTCTACGTTCATACAAACTCTCGCCCCTTTCGCATAAGCTTAGTTAAGGGGTAAGGCTAATCTGAGGAAAACCTTACGAATTCTGCGGTAATAACCATGCTATCCAAGAAACTCCGTACTTCCGTCACAGACGTCGGTCCTTGGCATTTGGTGATAGCCCTCAACTCGCCGGATCATTAGTATTCTTCTGATGAACATTGTGACCCAGAATGCCACCTTACTCAACCAAAATTCGCACTTATAGGAAAACTTGGCATATAATTTTCTTCCCTGTCGTAAATTCTCGTAGAACAGTTCGGAGATGTCTCCTCGTGTTATTCTTTAGACTTAGAGAAGACAGAATATCCATCAATGAAAACGATGACGAAACTTGTCCAAGAATTCATGAAAAAACTCGGTTCATCAAGTCCATAAATACCGGGCGCATCGTGTGACCAAAAGGCATACCAAGCAATTTCATAATGACAATACGTGTGCGAAATGCAGTCTGAATTTGTCCTGCTCTTTCACTCGCATTGATGGTAACAGATCGTAAATCAATCTGGAAAATCGTTTAGCGCCTGAGCGATCAATAAATATCGTTAGTGGAAGGG
This sequence comes from Tanacetum coccineum, assembly GCA_026074375.1. Lineage (NCBI taxonomy): Eukaryota > Viridiplantae > Streptophyta > Magnoliopsida > Asterales > Asteraceae > Tanacetum > Tanacetum coccineum. The sequence continues at coordinate 50,342 of BQNB010007839.1, read as the reverse complement.
ATAACGATTACGGAATGGTGATTTGTTCCAATTACGGTAGTCGATCCATAATCTCATGCTACGTCCTTCTCATTGACAAACAGAACCGTGAACCATGGCGATACACTCGGGCGAATAAACCTCGCTCCAACAACTCTGTAACAGATCTTCAAACTCTTTTGACTCAAGCCTAGCCTGCGATAAGGGAATCTTGGAGATTGCTCAGCTCCGGGATTTAAGGTCAATGTTAAAACCTCAAATCGCGAATAGGAGGTATTCTGGAAGTTCTTCGGAAAATAGTCCTGAAATTCGGAAACAATTGGCTGATCATGAATAGAAGAAACGTCAGAAGTCGTGTCATGAATGGTAGCCAGAAAACCTTCACAGCCATGCGATAGTAAGGTACGTGCTTTTAAAGCGGAAATGATCTTCAAAGATTTTCCGGTAAGGAACCATGATTAATAAATTCAGGAGCTATGAATATCGCCGATATAAACCGACGGGTAATGACATCAATCATAGCACGGTGTCTGCTAATCAGTCTATACCAGAATTATGTCAAATTACACATATCAAGGGAAGTGCATTAACTGAACGAATCTTGTCATCAAATGTAGAGGAAGATCTCTTATATACATGGTAATAATGCGGAGTATTTCATGGGAGGCAACCTGGATATACAAAATACATGATCAAAGTAATATAGGTGTTATAGTAAATCATGAGGCAACTTGGTATGATATCACAGTATGTGTCGCACCGTATAAATAAAACCAAACATGCAGTCAAAATATAAATAATTGCACCAGTGATGGTACCTGAAGCTATTGGCGGCTTGATCTGAGTAAGTGCAAAGACACGGCACGATGCGTCTGGCTTTGTCAGCATGACTAGACGATCATAGCACCAATGTTTTCTTGCAGTCTCAGCTGAGATGCACCAGACTGGCCACATTTAAAGCAAGTACCAGTAGCCGACGACACTCTCTGGGTGTTAGTCTACATGTGTTGCAATCAGGTCGAGTATAACCCTCAGAGGGTACACTGGACTGCTGGGTAAACCTGATTCAATGATAGATGTGAGACATGAACTTTGAGACATATAGAGAATAAACTTCGTTATTTCAACTGATTTACGAGTGGTAGATCGTGGGATTGCTGACTCTGTTTTCTTGTCGCGTCCAGCACCAGAATTCTGTTACCATGTCGTGATGTTATATTCATATTTTATAGAGATAAGACGATACCGATTTAAGATTTGACTGTTGTTGTCAGAGAGTACTTGTTGTTATTGTTGTTACGGTAGTTACCCACCAACGCCCTGCCTGTCAGACCCTTGACGGTCATTTTTCCTATCAGGACCCGGTAACTTTTCTGCTGAGTGGGACTGTTATTGGTCTCCACTCTTATGCCTCTTGTCTGAACGTTCGGACCTATCATAGTCATCTGTCACGTAAGGATTTCTCAGTTGCGTGCAGCATCCGCAACCTCGAGAACACTCGTAAACTGTATAACATGAATGGTCACGGATTGACTTATGAAGAACCCAACGAAAAGTTCTTCGCCTGTTCTTTGCAGTGCCAGCAGCTGTAAGAAATTAGGCGGAGGAAAGCTGCATGTTACTAGTACTATTCTTCCATGCTTTGGCGGATGCGAATGGTATCTTTCAAGCGCTCTTGTGGTCGAGGGAAAAACTGAAAGAAAGAACGCTTTTGAAAGCTGCCCAAGTCAAGTAGGAACCACCACATCTCTCCTTTGGGCCTGCTTATCGGCCCTTCCACCAAGAAACGCGTACCTCGAATTATACACAGAATCCTGGTTTAAAGCTTCATTACAATCATCACACGAAGATCTTTCATATGGGAGAACCATTTCTAGCATCAACAGGGCTATGCTCTTCGACGAACGGGGTTTCTGTTATCTGAAGCGCTCAAGCCAAGTATGATAGTGTCTGGTGGCGGATTATACGAAGTCAGGCACCAGTTGCGGTACTCTTCGCGAACCAGCTCGCCGAATCTGTGGAGGCATGGATCACGGTGCCTGAAGGCCGTCAGAGAGTTCAGCATCGGTACGAGAGTTCACCATCTGACATTTGCCAAAAAGGGGTTTTATTGATTAAACGTTAAACGGTCCAAACACTCTGGAGGTCGGAGGGGTAGGCGGGGTGGGGGGGGGTAGGATGACAGAAGATAAAAGTCGATTTGAAGGAATCTAATGTCTACCAATACTCAAGGTCAGTTTTAGAGCCTACAGGTCGCAACCTTTAGCTCTGATACAGAATTGTAAACAACCCACACGGAAAGGAGTCCGAAACGTCTAATCATGGTGTCATATCAAGCTGTAATAAAGCATAAAAGTATAAATGATAGACATAGGGACAGTGAGAAAGCCGAAACAAACATCGGCTCCAATTATGAGATCAGCATGTGACGTAAGGAAGTCTAAAGGGCAAAATGTGTCTAGCTATTATAGCGATATAAGAAAGGAAGTAAATTGGTCATCTTCATATGCACACACTCTCTCATGCCAATTCCCTCTAGATACATTGCGTATAGAAAGAGAAAGAATAATACGCTGTAGAGCATAACGCTCAGTGAACGGATATAATAACAATGTAAATTATAGTATGAATCTGGATAGTAAATACAAAGTAGCGGAAAGATCAAGTGTAATGAGGAAACCTAGTGAATGCGTCATGAAAGAACTAGGAAATAAACATGTAATAGCATGGTTAATACGAAAGTGAAAGATGTCATGAAATTTCATGATAGTATAACATAAATGATAAGGATGCCCTCGAGATTATATCTTACATGTCATAATAACTATGGTGTGACATAAATGCCCATATTGTACGTGGGGCTGCACTCAACATGTAATAGAGGGGTGACCCTCTTATAATATTATGGGTGGAGGGATCGCTCACAATGTGAGGGATGTAGAAGGCACACACCAACCAATCACCTTGATATGTAAACATGTAAAACTTGATGCACCCATACGCCTGAATAATAATGGCCAAAAACATGAAATATAATTGGTAAACTAGAAAAGGACGCCGCGTGAATTCACTCTCAACGCGAAAGAGTCGTGACACAGGCTGCCTCATGATGTACGGTTAATTGGGTTCTCCATGACTAGGTGGTATGTCATGTAAATCATGGTCATGCGTATCATATTGCTGAGGCCATAGAATAAGTCTTGAAATCAAACTGTAAAGGGATCCTGGCAAAAGGACATAAAAATGGGATGCCATTGCATTCTGGGGTTGAATCATGATAAGAAGAATGTCCTACTGAAAGGACAGAAATATCGTACCTTATGTCAGCAGTAGGGACGAGATGGATCAGAAGATGGAAGCTACTGCTTAAATGCTATCTACATGTTAAGGACATTATAAGCTTACTAGTTCTTGATTAGGTTATTTCCATTTTTGCAACTTTCTATTTTTAGTACTTTCTATTTTTAGTAACTTTCCTATTTTTAGTATCTTTACTATAATTTAGCAGATTCTTGATTAGTACGTTCCATGATTAACATATTCCCACTGTTTATTAAGGTTTTATGAATTAGTATATTTAGTTTTAATGTGTACTTTCCAAAAATAGAAGCTTCTAATTATAGTAAGTTTTCCACAATAGACATTCTTATTACTTTCCATAAATGATAACGTTCCTTAGACTTTAATAGTTTCATAATTAATTTCAAAAATAGACTTCCTAAACAAATAGACTTTAAAAATAGAGGGTTTCATATATTAGTAAGTTTCATAAATAGCATGTTTCTATATATAGCAGGTTTCTATAAATAGTAAGTTTAATAAATTAATATCAAAATGATATTTTCTACCCCCCAATTATTTTTCTCAGTATAAAAATATAATACATGATTAATCAGGACCCCAAAGTTTCAAAATTACAAAACACCCCCTTATACTTTTAAAACTCAAATCGGGTAACAAATAAGTGCACAAAACCCTAATTAAAATTTTCCCCAATAATTACACAATTTTTATACATTCATTAGCATGTATTGGACCTGGGAAAAATATAAAAACCCTAACCCTAATTCGTTTTTCAATTATTTCTTCCTTTTCTCTTTATTTCGCAAATCGGCAAAACCCTTAAATCCCAAATAATTATTTTGAGTCCTCTAAAAATTTAACCAACAATTGATCTGAGATATACATGATATATTCCACCTTAGAAAATTATAAAATCAATTTTACAAATTGTTTTATTGCCGATTACACAATTAATCTAAAATTAGGGTTTCGAACATATATTTATTCATATGATCAAATTAACATGCATGGCTATTTTTCTTGTGTTTATACTGAATTATAATGATGAAAAACAAGTCATAAAATTACCTTTGATAATTATTGATGATTCTATGGATTTATAAAATTCGGTGGAGATAATCGAACAAAACCAATACCCGAAATCAAACCAAGCCTCCACAATCTTTCTCACTATTTTTCCCACAATCCTTGACCTTCAAATCACCTTAGAAAAATTCGTCTTTGCCTTGGAAAAATCTTATGTGCCGCCTATTGATTTTATTAGGGTTCGGTGCATTTGTTTTTAGTGATTTTACAAATGAAAAATGTATAAGGAATTAAGATAGGTGATTTATGCCGAAATTTGGGCCTTTTAATTTGATATTATCAGATTTTAAAACTTGCCTAATTTATTTCATAATTATCCTAATTTATTTGTTATTAATTTGTAAAGTATAAATATATAAATACATATTATTTCGGCATAATTATATATATATAATTATTAATTATTTTTCTTGTATAACATAATGTATTTTAATCTTGCAAAATTTTATAATTGCCATATTTTGTATTTTCATAATTTCTAACACTTAAATGAATTTATTTAAGCTTTTATGCATTTTTCTTTCATTAGGGGCATTTTGGTCATTTTACTCTTATTGAGATTTTTAGGTTTTACAACTCTTCCCCCCTAAAAGAAAAATTCGTCCTCGAATTAGAAACATGATACGACTGAAAGGAACATACCAGATCATGGAAGAAAATGAGGATAAGAAGTCCGTATAGACTCCTCGGTCTCCCAAGTAGCTTCCCGCTCGGGATGATTCCTCCAAAGAATTTTGACAAAAGGGATCGTCTTGTTCCTCATGACTCTGTCCTGACGGTCTAGAATAGACTCAGGCTCTTCCGTATAAGATAAATCCTCACGGATAAGAGACAACGTGAAGAGGATGATACTTGTAACCTCTGAGTAATGATACATGAAACACATTGTGAACATGAGATATGAAAACGGCTGGAAATGGTGATCAAGGAGATGACTATTTGGTTTTGTAAGAGAGGAGAGAAAAAAGTTATAAGTGATGTGTTTGTGTGAGTTAAAAAACGAGGAGGGGTGTTTGTGTATAAGACAAGTTTCATTTTATGCACAAATGCCCCCTTAACTTTAAAGTCCTTTACACTTTTCATTTATAAGTTTATTTATGCATTTTAAGTTAACACATTGACACAAATAGTCCTTATATATTTAACTAGCAAACCTAACAACTTAAATTTGCACATATTCTCCCTAAAGGCATAAATAAATAACATTTAAGGCACACATAAGCTAAACTTAATTAACTTTCCTTAAAAAATGATATTTCATTATTGATTAAAAACCTTTATTCCTTTTATCAAATGACTTTCTGAAGAAGATATCTGACATTTTCTCCCCTTCAAACAATGACCCGTTTTCTATTTAAAGAGCTGTAGTCGTTGTTTGAGAAGTCAAATGTCTTTGAAAAGCATTTTCTGATGACTTAATGTTTTATTTTTGAAAATCAAACACCATGAAATAAGATTTCTCTTATTTTAACACATAAGCGCATTGACACGTACACTTATGGTATATAGAAAGCACGGGTTGTGTTGCAAAGTAAACACAAGCCTTTGCATGATCATAAAGTAGACCATGCCCGAGAATAAATTCCCGTTATGAGGTCAAGTTTTCTTTTTGAAATACTTGCCTCTAAGATGATGACCGGGTTGCTATTTGAAATAATAACAAGCCATTTTTGGCATGTTTTGAAAACTTTTGAACTTCTGCTCGAACTTCATTTACAACCTCGTATCATTATTAAATGGCATTTCTAAGACCGTAAATGTTATCGATTTTCAAAAGACATGCCATTATTACCTCTTTTTATATTTTTCTCATTTTTTAATTTTTTCTTTAGTTTTAAATATTTTATATTTTTGTATTTTTTTATAAAGGTTTTTTGAAAATGAAATTCTTTTTGGTTTTTCTTGTTTTGAATATATACAAATGATATACAGGATATCAGAATAGGTACCACCACTATTCTTCAGCTTCATTTGCCAACTGTTTCAGTGTCTCAGGCGTAAAACTTTGCACTCCCAACTTGTTGATAAGAAATTCAATTCTTTCTCTGCATAGGGCTTTATTGAAGATGTCCGCTAGCTGATACTCCGTGTTGACAAAGTAAAGCTCTACTACTCCATTCTCCACTTGCTCTTTGATGAAGTGGAATCTGATGTCAATATGCTTCGATCGAGAATGTTAAACATTGTTGCAGCATAAGGCAATAGCGCTTTTGTTATCATAGTACATTGGAATTTTATTAAATCCAAGACCATAGTCAGGAAGCTGTGATCTCATCCAAAGGACTTGAGCACAACAGCTTGACAAGGCTATATATTCAGCTTCCGTAATGGATATCGCAACGCTTTTCTGCCTTTTTGATGACCAGCTAACAAGTTTGTCTCCCAATAATTGCATACTTCCAGATGTACTTCATCTAGTATCTTGGCAACCCGCGTGATCAGCGTCTGCATAAGTTGTTAAGGCAATAGAAGAATCCTTTGGATACCAAAGTCCCCATTAAATGGTTCCCTCTTAGTATTTTAAAATTCTTATTTATAGCATGTAAGTTCTTTTCGGTAGGACTTTGGTGATACCACCGGGCACACATGCATACAACAAATGTAAGGTCTAGTCTACTAGCTGTGAGATACATAAGGGTGTCAATCATTCTACGATAGTGTGTAGGGTCAACGACGTTCCCTTGTGGATCTTCATCTAGTTTGGATTTCTCTACCATGGGAGTATCCACGGGGTCACTAGATTCCATACCATATTTTTTCAAAGATTCAAGAGCATATTTAGACTGGTTTAGAATGATGCCTCTGGGACTTTGTGAAATCTGTAGTCCTAGAAAAAAATGATATTTTGCCCATCATCGACATCTAAAACTTTGAACATATTATTTTTGAAAATTGGTCACATAGTTCAGGTGTAGTAGACGCAAAAATTATATCATCAACATAGATTTGTACCAGGAGAATATCTTTGCCTTGTCTTCTGATGAACAATGTGGGATCCACGGTTCCTTTAAAGAATTCTTGTAAGAGTAAAAACTTTGACAATAGATCGTACCACGCACGGGGAGCTTGTTTCAACCCATAGAGAGCCTTCTTAAGCTTGTACACATGATTCGGATTGTCTTGATCCACAAATCCATCCGGTTGGCTGACATAAACTTCTTTGCACAAAATGCAATTCAAGAATGTCATCTTAACATCCATTTGGTAGACGATCATATTCATGTGAGCAGCATATGCGAGGAAAATTCGAATAGCATCAAGTCTAGCCAATGGAGCAAAAGATTCCTCAAAATTAATTCCCTCTTCTTAACGGTAACCATGAGCCACTAATCGAGCCTTGTTTTTCAGAATTCCTCCTAATTCATCAAGTTTCACCTTATAGATCCATTTTAAAGTAATAACCATCACTTTATTTGGACGAGGAACGAGTTCCCAGACTTCAAGATGTTCAAATTCATTAATCTCCTCTTACATTGCTTCAATCCAACATGCTTGAGTTAATGCGTCTTTATAGTTCTTTGGTTCAACTGATGTGAGAAAGGAATCGTAGTAACAAAATAAGGCTTGTTCATGGAGTTGGAGTCTTGTGGAAACAGGTCTTGCGAGTTCACCGATGATGTTGTCTAAAGGATGATCCTTGGTCTATTTGTTAACGTGTTCTGAGTTAGGAGCAACAGTTTGCACAATAGTGGGAATAACATCCGAAGAAGAAGATGCTTCAGAATTGTTTTTTGGAATTGGAATGCCAAAGAATGGATCATTATTCATGTGTGCAACATCTAAGTCGTGATTCTCTTCTTCAACATCATTAGAAATGATAGGAGATGCAGTTTTGGGTGTCGTTTGAGAGTTACTAGGTGATGGTGCATCTTTGTCAATAGTTGTTAAGGAAGGTGAACCGGTTGATGCAGCGGGTTCTAGAGCTACTACTTCAGCAATTAGAGCAATGACTGCAGGGGCTGGAAGATCAATACTAGGTGGAGGAGTTAGTAATTTATCAAACAGTGGTTGAAACCAAAGATCCCAATCAGTTCTTGAAGGTGGTGCATACGGTGTTGAAGGAGGAGGGTTTGGCACGAGTCTTGAACTGATTATTGCAGGAGTCATTTCATGAAGTGCGGGTCCTGAACTACTGTGTTCAGAAGCCATCGCTGTTAGCTCATCAAAATCTACATGAATTGTCTTAATGATTCATCGGGTACGTCGGTTGTAAATTCAAAATGCTTTCTTTGTGGGTGCATAGCCAATGAAAATACCAATATTAACTTTTAGTTGTAACTTACCCAAGTTCTCGCTATCATTTTTCGGATAGCGAAGTGCACCAAGTACGTGAAAAATGATAAGTCGGGAAGTTTGTCATGTAAAAGCTCATAGGGTGTTTTGCCATGACGAAGACATATGATGGAACGATTTTGGGTATAACATGCGGTAGCAACTGCTTCTGCCCATAAAAATAACAGAGCTTTTGCATAAATCAACATTGTGCGGGCAGCTTCGATTAGCGTACGATTACGTCGTTCAACGATACCATTTTGCTGTAGAGAGCAAGCAACAGATGTTTTATGAGAGATGCCAACCTTCTTATAATATTCACGCAAAGTTTGATTAACAAATTCAGTTCCATTATATGTTCTGATGCGTCGGACAGGTACTTTAAGCCGCACGTAGATCATCTTGCGAAACTTAATTATGAAATCTGGAGCTTCATCTTTTGACCTTAAGCACTTTACCCATGTAAATCGTGAGTAATCATCGACAATGACGATGATGTACTTCTTTCCATTAACACTAGCGACACGCATTGGGCCACAAAGATCCATGTGCAAAATATAAAGTTTTTCTTGGTTGGTGTCTTTAGATTTAGGTTTGTGAGGTTTCTTCTTGATTTTGCCCATTGCACACGCAGAACACAAATGGTCCTTTTCAAATTTTAGCTTAGGGAGACCTCGAACAAGACCGTGTCTAGCTAAATAGTTGATTGTACCAAAGTTCAAATGAGATAGACGTCAGTGCCATAGCCAAGACTTAGTCTTTGAGGCCTTTGACAAGAGACATATAGGAGAGGATGCCCTCATCTCTCCAAGAGACAATGTATACATATTGTTGCCTCGATCCGGTCAATAGATCGACACCTTCTAGATTACGAATGAAGCTGGTGTGTTGATGAAAAGCAACTTTAAGGTTCGAATCACAGAATTGCCCCACGAAGAATAAGTTATGTCCAAGTCCTTCCACGTAGTAAACCCTTGAGATCGTAACATTCCCAATATGATAATCACTATATCTCAATATCTTTGCCATGTGATCATTTCCGAATTTGACTGTACCCAAAAATTTATTGACGAAATTGGTGAGCTGAGAGCGATCTTCGGTCATATGCTTGGAGCAGCCGGAGTCCAAATACCAGAGAACAATTTGGACAACCTGCATTCATTAAGAGAGGAAGATGGAACATCGGAAACTATGGATCCCCAAGATTTACTAGGTTCCGTTTTGTTAGCAGATACAGATTTAATAATCTTAGGTTTGCTAACGGGAACATTAGTTTTGGATTTCCTAGGTTTCCTTGAGTAAACCAATGTTACTACAGGCTTAGATGTATCACATTCTAGGGCAGTTGGTTTCCTTAGAGGCACTTCAGCAGTTGTGGTTATCCTAGTTAAAGGGCACGCATTTCCTACTATAGTGAAGGTTCGACCAGTAGGTCTCCAAGAGTATCCAATATTTGTAAACACTTTTCCTGTTGGTTTCCAAACTTTTCTCTTTGAACTTTTCTTAACAGATTTAGATTTAGCATGAGCATTCACATTATTGATAAAATCAATAACACATAAATCATGATTAGAGAAGCTTGAACCAATACACTTAAAACACTTTGAAGTTCTAAATTCGCATTAATCTTGGAATGCTGCACATTTGCAGTTTCTTTAGGTTTCATAACACAATTCTTATGTTTCAAACTAGATTAAACTGTCCTAGGGTGGGCTTCTACTTTATTCTTTAGAGTACTACTTGATGGTCGCTGAATCTTATTTTTCTTGTTATTGTCCGAAGGCTATGATCCGCTAGCACTAGTAGATGGTCTTACTCCCGTAAAACATAGGTTTGTTAGAAACTATGTTTGATGAAGAGGTTATTTTTATGTTTCCTAAGGATGTGACTGGCTCAGTGAATCTAACTCTTTTATCATTGTTCTTTGGGGTGACAGCCACTAATTTTTCACCAGAATTGTTGATACTAGGGCACGTTTGACTGATGTTTGTAAGCAACTCCTAAATTCGTTTAGTATACCTAAAGGCAGATTCAAAGGAATGATCTAGTGGATAATTTGATTTAACATGTTCAACTAGATCCCTAAGAACTGCAGCTTCTTCCTGAGTATGCTTAATATAGACAGAGTGAGCTGTCCTTTTATTCAACAATTTAGGGGTTATTGGTTCCACATCAATCTTAAGCATCTCTGGATCAATAGTGTGTTTTGTAACAAAATTATCAACTACAGCTTTTCCTTTAAAGTCTCCCTTAAATCATCCTTAAGAGTGTAAGTACCCAAAACTTTTTCCTATGACTGCATTTAAATCAGAGATTTCCATAGACTTTAGATTGACTTGATTAATTAACCCATCGCATTGTTCTTTTGATCGAATACGTGCTAGTTTAATCGAGTCATAAAGTTGCATATAAGTCTGTTTCAAATGTTCATTCTCAGCAATAAGCTTTGACACCCTATGATCCAATTCAATATTTATCGTTTCAATCTCTTCTATGTCCTTTTTGATTTTATCCTCATTCATATTTTCACTTCTAGGAGATATATTTCTTCTCTTTAACTTCTTTATGACCATGTCTTTCTCTTGCGACTGAGCTTTTAATTCATTTAATTCAAAATATTGAACAAAACTTGGAGCACTTTGATTTGAAACAGAATTGTCCCTATGAAAAATTTCCTGATTAAGTTGAGAGTCAACTTCTAAAGAGATGCAATATTTTTCAAGAGTGGTAAAACTTCTGAACAATTTATCGTAAGTCTCTTTTTCAATGAAATCCTTTTTATTGAAAAGCTCAGTCTCAATTTTGAGACACTTTTTACATTCATGCACATTCACAGAAGCATTATCCACAGAAGAATTCATAATTATGTCCACAATATATTTATTAATGACTTGTTCCAAGAGTTGTTCATTTTCGTTCAAAACTTAATTCATTTTGACTTCAAATGTTTTTGACTCTAAACGATGTTGTTCCACAGCCCGTTCCATTTGATGAAAGACATTTTGGACTTCAAAAAGTTCATCAATTAAATATTGATCGAATGTATTAAATAAGTCCTTCAGATCTTTTACAAATGGAATTATTTCATCCCTAAAACAAGCTTTTGTATGTTCAAACCTACGCGCCCTCGGTAGATGGCTCGCTGGTCGTGGTTTCTTTTCTTGACAAAACCACGTCAAAACCAGCAAGATGGTGTTTAAGTTTCTTCAAACTCGTATTAACTATGATGACTTTAGGAAGTTCTTTTGGAACTTTAACTTTGATGGGTCTATTATTAGAAGGAGGTGCTGCCAATTTCGATCTGAAGAATTCACGACTTTAAGGACAAAGGCGTGTTCAGCAGATTAATTCAGTTGTGGAAACACATCGTGTTTCAAATCTTGAGAAAGGTTGGTTAAAGAAACAAACATTAATCGACTGGTGTTAAGTTCTCATTTATTAACTTCTTTTCTAACATCATAGGATCCTGTTGTTTTAAAAGCATTTTTGAACGACTCTCTTCAGCAAGCATTAAGGTCTCTTCGGAGTCAGGAATCACAATAGCACTAGTATTCTTAATGACATTACCATCATAAAGCTTTGGTTCCAACTGCTGAGCTTTCTTTAGATATAAAGGATTTTGAAAACCTAGAGCTTGTTTAGTGGTATGATCATAGAAAAACTAAGGTTTCGTCAACATGTGAACAGTTTGCGCAGATTGATCTCTTTTAAAAACAATATTATCTAGCTGTTTGATCTTCTTTTCTAAGGCAATTTCCCTATCATTGTTTCTAGATTCTTCTTTCTTAAAATCATTTTTGAGAAAAGTAACCGTTTGCATTAAAGATTCCTTTTCTTTTAAATGTTCTGAAAGAGTTTGTTTAAGACGATCAATCTCTACAGACTGTGCACTTGAATCTGAAACGATATCATTACTTTTTAAATCAACATTTTGTCCTTTTTTCAAAACTTTAACCTGTTCCTTATATCTTTCAAGCTCAACAGTTAAGGTATCATTGACACTTTTATTGTCCAGATTTATCTTGGTACAATTAACTACTTAGGTTTTTAGTTGTTCAATCACAGATAATATCAGTGCATCTTGTTGTGCAGATGAGTTAGAATTCTGAACAGTTGGCTGTTGTGATTCTATCACATACTGAGAATAAAGAATGATATTGATATCACTGGTTATTTCAGTCTCTGAATTATTCACAACACTCGACTATTCAGAAGACGGCATCGCCTGCACAACTTGATTCATCATGATTGTTTACCTCAATGAGAGCATCTGAACCATAATGAGTTAAATTCGCCATGAGAGGAATTTTGGCTGTGTTGAGTTCTTCACAATCAGAGTCATATGCATCCAAATCATTGGCTTGATAAGCGGCATTGTGGGTAATGACTGTCTGTGTTGCTTGACCTTCTGCAATACCTGGATCTGCAAAAAATGCTAGCTCTTCCTCATGTAGAATTTGACCATTTGCTTATGCTTCTACTAACAAAACTTTTTCCCGAAACTACAAAGCGTCTCTCTTCCTTTTTGGTTTTGGGCACTGCTTTGCCATGTGGCCTTCTCCTTGACAGTTAAAGCACTTGACCACCCTTTGACCTGTAGACATTTGTTCCAGACGAACCAGCTCCAAACGAGTTTTGTCTTCCTTGCAGCTGCTGAACAGTAACTCTTCCATCCTGAATCGTTGCCTGTTTGTCGAGGGTTTGAAGAATTTCTCAGCTGATTGTTCGTGGAAGGGAAACGAGATGTGACCACTGTAGATAAGAACGACATCATCTTGTTGATTGCGTCAATTGGATCATCACCTTTATTAAACACAGGGACAACAAGACCAGAGTCTAAAGCAGGAAACTATGTCTGTTGTGGTTGATAATCAATCTGAGAGATAGCTTGTGGTTTTTGGTAAATGGTTTGAGGTGCATTAGATTGGTAAGTAACTGCTTGCGGGTTGATGGGTGACTGACTGAATACTGCTGATTGGGATAAGTAACTCCATACTGAGATAATGAGCTTTGCTGCTGGGGGTTGTTGTATGTTGTTGTTTGATAAGTGCTGTATTGGTGGTTTGTGAAAAGTGCTAACGGATCATAACTTCGTTCTTTCAAAAGACGAATTTCATTTGCATGTGCTTTATGGTGTTCAAGATGAGCAAAGAGCTGATCAAAGTTCATGACATGCAGATCCTTCACCAATTTGACATCAGTTACAAATTTGCTCCATTCAGGAGGAAGACTGTTCAAGAACTTTGTGTTGACTTGAAACTGTTGCAACCTCATCTGCTAAATGTGCATATTGTTGATCAATTGAGCAAATCTGTGGTAATACTGGGACATGGTTTCTCCTTTAATGTAAGCAAACTTATCAAAAGAATCATATAACTTGCACTCTCTTTCTTGTTTAGTCAATGACGTTCCTTGCATTAATAGCTCAATTCGTTCCCATAAATCCTTGGCTACACGATGGTGACTCACAAGTGCATAGACGTCTGCTGGAACACCTTGAAGAATGATGTTTGTTGCCTTGACATCAGCTTCATATTGAAGTTTCTTGGGTGCTGATAGTTCAGGAACTCTCTTTCTTCTCATTTCCCCATTTTCTTCAATCATTGGCCCCCAACAAGGGGGGACCATTTCTGATGAACACCACACATCACTAAAAATAATTCTGTCTTATCAAGTATCATTCTGCAAGAGTTTTTCCATGTCAAGCTCCATTATACTGTTTCTACGAAGTCGTAACATAAGCTTGTACCAACATTGGAGGTCTATTGCCGCATCCTGTAGGATAGCAAATTCGGCAAGAGAAGAAATTTTTGACTTTGTATGTTTAAGGATTATTGTCGGATCGAACGGTGGTAGAAAGAAATTGTGTTTTAATTAAGGTTGTCTTTTAAGTCTTGAGATTTGTTTAGTTCAATTTCAATTAAACTTGACTAGTTCGGTGGTTTCTGAAATCAACTAGTTCGGTGGTCTTTGAAAAAAACGACTAGTTCGGTGCTTCTTAGTAAAAATGCTAGTTTCGGTGGGCTTTTTTCTTAGGATTTAACATTTCACTTGATAGTTGGGTATCTCTGAAATGACTAGATCGGTTGTCTTCTGGAGATGACTAGTTCGGGTATCTCTGATGTAGACTAGATCAGCACTCACTGAAGATTGACTAGATCGGCACTTTGAAACTCACAACTAGTTCGGCACTGACTAGTTCGGTACTTTACGAAACCCACTTTTTCCAAAACACAAAAAGACACATTTTTGACGATGGTTTTCTGAAATTTTTTGTACCAAAAGTGTTACTAAGCCTATAGGGACAAGAAAAATGAAAACTTTAAGGTTTTTAAGCCAAAAAATTTAAAATCAAGATTTTGACCTTTATAAAGCTTACGAACACAAATGAAAAAAAACTAAGAGATTTTTCTATGAATCTAAGCACACACACCTATATCCAAAGATACTAGATCAAAGCTACCTATGTAGATGATCCTTTAGTGTGGATTTTAGGCTTAATAAAAACTAAGGAAAAAATCAAAAGACGCATGGTTATTTTGAGGAAAAAAAACTACACAAAACTTTATCAAACACAATATCTAAGCACACCACTCCATGGCTCTTGATACCAATTGTAGAATTGCTATAATCACTTAACACATACACGAAAATA
This sequence comes from Tanacetum coccineum, assembly GCA_026074375.1. Lineage (NCBI taxonomy): Eukaryota > Viridiplantae > Streptophyta > Magnoliopsida > Asterales > Asteraceae > Tanacetum > Tanacetum coccineum. The sequence goes on along the minus strand of BQNB010007839.1, from coordinate 35,047 downwards.
TTTTAGCAGAATTGTTAAATAGAGGAGAAAGATTCTACCTTACTTCTCCCCTCTTCCTTCCGTCTTCTCTCTTTACTCCTGTGGGGAGGAAGGTTTTAGTGAGAGAAAGATGAGAGAGAAAATACTTGTTGAACTATATGAGAAATAAAACCAACCAACCATCTGTCCAATGCATGAAGAGGTGTATATATACTTACAAGGGGCAGATGGGCCTTGGCTTAATGGACTTATCCATGGGTCTTGGTCTAACTACCTAAGTAAGTTTCCAAATATTAACTTGACGAGCTAACTACCGATATCTATGAAGTGACCGAGACTTTTTTAGGAATTTCGTATTCCTAACAACAAGTATGTAACAATTTGTAAATGCGCATGTATTCTCATCTCAAAAGTAATAAAATATATGTAAAACGAGTAAAACGTGAGGTTATAACTCACCCCCCTTAGTAATGAATTTTGATTATAAAATCACATGAGTGAATGTCACGTAAAGTGTATGAGTATAAGGTTATTTGAATAAATACAACATATAATCTTATAGAGTTACATCACCATCTAAATATGTTTGTTTAATCAATAAGATTAAACAATATTTAAATTGTACTTGTAAAATAAATGTTCACGGATTTGTGTTTGTAAAAATATCATATTTGTCCAACAACTTATTATTTGTTAATAATAATTGTTTTAATATTTTTAGTATTTATATAATGATATTTTATAAATAATTTAATTGTTTTGTAAAAATAATATTTATAAAGTTAAAAACATATATAAATATAAATATTATATAAATGATACTACATTGTTTCTTAAGGTTTTTATATTTCAAACGGACCCCAAAACACTTGTAATCCCTCTTTTAAGATTCCATCAGCTTTTATACACTTTAGTAAAAGTGCAGAAATATATATATAAAAATAACTTGTCTTTATATTTTTTAATTAAATATCTACACATTCAAAAATTATGAAAATTTGAAGTTTTAAGTAAAACGTCGTTCCGAACAACTTTGTAGTTTTACACTTTGGCCGAATCAGACTCGAAGGTCCTCCAAATTATAGTTTTAGTTTTCTACAGTTTTATAAATTGTTCACAGCTTTTATATAAAGCTGTAAAAGGTATTTTTACTTTTTTTTACAAACTTTGAAAATACATAACTTTCTTATTTTAGCTAGGTTTTATCGTTTTTTATATGTACGGATTCATGGCGAAAAGTTCTATTTTAATAAAATAGTCACAGAATTTATAAAATTCTGTGTCGTGAGAGAAAAATCAAAATAATTTTTATAAAGTTACTTTTTATAAAAATCATAACTCCTTCGTTATAGCTTCGTTTTTAATGTTCTTTATATCCACGAGATCGTGTTGAGATGTTCTATCATGATAAAATATTTATAGAATTTTATCAGATTCAAAATGATGGCAGTTTTTATAAAACAACTTTTATAAAAACACTTATATTTATTTAATTATCGAAATCTTATAAATATCATAACTTCTTCGTTATAGCTTCGTTTTTCGAGTTCCTTATATTTTCGGAATCCTCATAAAATGTACTATCATAATAAAATACTTCTAGAATTTATTAAACGTTTGAATTTTCACAGAAAGTTTAACCATTCTATTTTAAATGTTTATAAACTTTTAACATAACTAAATCATTACAAGTCTTCTAATTTAATTAATAACATATCTCTAACATATTTTAAGTCCTCTAATTATCGTTCATCATTTTATGTCCAAATAAAATGTCCTCATAATTATTTATTTATAAACTTTATAAATAAACTTTCAACAATTAATTTATAAACTAAATATATAAATTAACCAACACTTACATAAAGTATGTTCTTGTGTTCTATCATATTTTTAACATCATTTCATCGTATGAATTTATATATTCGTATCCATGTTCATGCTTATTTTATTTTATAAACTCATAAAATAAACCCTAGATGGTGAAGAACAATATAACAATTATATAAATATGAAAATGAATAATTAGAAAAGATTAGGGTTTATGTTAGACCTTGTGATGATGTATGAAGATGATACACAAATCAAACCAAGTATTTAACCCTAAATACTTATCAAGAAAATCCTAGTTTTTCCTTTGAAAACCCTAACTTCTTGCTTGCATAAACCTTTGCTAAACCAATACCCAAGTTTTCAAATCACTTTGAAACACCTTATATATCACTAATAATAAGCCTTATATATTTGTATCTTTGTAAAAATCAAAACATGAATTCTTTTTGGCTGGGTGTTTTGAGCCGTGACCTATTAGAGAGAATTAAGGAGAAAGAGTTTGATTTTCTTTGTAATGATAAGTGTGTGCATATGTCTTACTTTATGGCATCTATTTATAGCACAAGAACTAGTAAACCACTACAAGAAACCATCAAATGGTAGCAAGGGGGGTTTCATAAGGGTTTAGGGCATGGTTTTATGGATTTGTTTATTAACTAGGTTGTGTAAGTAAAACATTGTGGTGTTGAAAGGTGATGTGATGAAAAAAGCATGAAATGTTTTCTTCTTCTTTTTCCATGTTTCAAGTCGTGTACATGCATGTGTGGAGACAAAGTGATAAGTTTTTGGAAGTCTTGGCAAGTAAACATGCTTTAGGTTTAACCCTTTGGGTAAAGGATACTATTGTTTATTTGTTAGTGGGATTTTAGGAGCATTTAATTTGAATGTGTATGTGTTGTGGAGTAAAATCACACGGCTAAACCTTCAAAATGGGTAAAATGATTTAGTCTTTGAGTATTGGGTATAATAGTAGGTATTTGTTGAAGTATCGATAGGGTTATGGGTTTACATGCATGCAAAAATGTAGTTTATTACGAAACGTAAGCGTTTAACGTAACGAAAAAACACAAAAAGTGAAAAGTCAATAATTATCTTTGTAATAATTATATAATATTGCTTGACGTAAATTTTTATTTGTTTGATGCCCGTTTACGTCGAATATTGATTTTTAGTTTACGCGATTTAATTAAACGTTGAAAACTAAAAGTGAGTGCGTAAGAGTTTAAAATAAATAGTTGAATATTTATTGATGTAAAATGATGTGAAAATGTGAATTGTTACAAATCGTCCCTTAGGAGGAGATTGTTAGGAATTCACTTTTTAGTGAAGTGACGATCGTTATCGATCTCATAAGTCTTGTTTACGTTATGTAATGTCGTGTATTAAATAAGTGACATAGTTAGGAAATATACCTTTCACCCTACCATAAGCTTACCATGTACCACATCCCTCCATATATAAGGAGGGTTAGAGGTAAGGATGAAGGGTGGTGAAATACTCTTATTCTAATATAATCTTACCTTCTTTCTCTCTCTCTCTCTCTCTAAACTCTATCTCATCTTGTGATTATGATATGGTAATTGTATATCCTACAAACTTACAATGTTAATTTGGCATATCCAGCTACCACCAAACATCCCTGTTTTGAAATTTCAGTCATTCAAATCCACCACTTCTGACACCCCGAAGCCCTCTATTACCTGCAAATATATGATAGATTATAAAACAATATTTTTTTCATAATTACTAAAACCAATAACTTTCAATATTTGATCTTAAACATAAACACCAATAACTATAATCCATGTTAATAATGGAACACTAACCTTGTTTTGATCTGTTGCACATGTTGGTTGTAATGGAAGATGAACATGCTTCTTGGTGTACCAATAAGGATGCATCAATGTCACGAACCAAAAATATTATTTTAGGTGACAATAATATTATTTTGATAAAAATTAAAGAGGGTGCCAACCTAAATATTTTAAAGTGCCTCAAAACTGCTAAAGAGAGTTTTGAATCAATGTAGTAAGAAGTTATAAAAGCAATCCCAAACACGCCATTTGTAATGGGTGTGATTAGCCACAATGGATGAAAGCTGAAGTATGTTTGCCAAAAACGTTGGGCTCAGATTTGCGAGTGCTGGATGGGAGAAAAGGGTACGGGGCCCGCCATGGCTACAAGCACGACGACGTGCTGCCTCACAGAGATACAGCCTGATTTGAACCACCACCATCTATCAACCACAAACGCAATAGTGTCTTCATCACCTATAAAGAGCTGCAAGAAAATTTAAACATCTGAAACTGCAATAGGCATGCTAAGGAAACATGAAACTGCACGCAAGCATCAGTAAACGCACGAAAGCGTCAGCAAACGCGTGTTTAACAAAAAAGCAAACATGTGACCTCTTCAATTAAATTGGGTTCAAACTGGCCAGAACCAATGAAAGGCCCAAAGCAACGTTTCATTTGTTGGTTAGCCTGACTCATTCCCCTCAACAAGTGTGAACTATTTGGTATAATTGTGAGTGCGGGAACGGATTAAAGGGTATTTGACCGCCATGATGCTCATAAGTCGATGAGTGTTGCCCTGCCAAAATACGGGCCGATTTCACTGACCGCGATCCATCAATAGCAAACGTAATAGTGTCTTCATCGCCCACATTAGATACATCAAGTTAGAAAACACTGTATAATCACACAGTGCTAACCAAGCATTAACAAAACATCAACAAAGGGTATCCAACCCACGTTGGTTGCAAACACCACTCTCGTGGTGCTGCTCGCCAACGAACTACACAAATCTAAGAGTACATTATACACCCAACATGCTGCAACACCGACTGGTTGCCCTTGCCATCCAAATCCCATCCATTCAAATAGGAAAACACACGCTTAACTAAAGTCTACATACATTAGAAACAGTTTCAATAACCATTTTAATCACAAACAAAGTGACGTAACCCCTTTTAGAAACCACAATAATCCTAACACAATTTAGTTAACCCTAAAATAACCCTTTTAATCAAAAAACAAAGTTAACTAAACACTTTTAGAAACCACAAAATGCCTAAGCCCATTTAATTAACCCAAAAAATCAAACCACATAGAATCATAACCTAAACCAGTTAACCCTAAAAATCATCAAATATCAAAAATCAAAAACCCTAAAATAGGAGAATCTATACCTTCTTTATTTAAAGCTTATTAGGCCCAAAAAATAGTCAAGAGACACCGAAAACACCACCATCACCAAACACCGAAATCACCAGTATCGTGAGAGAGAGAGATCGAGAGAGATCGAGAGAGAGAGAGAGAGAGAGAGAGAGAGAGAGAAGTGGGGGGCGCTTGAGAGAGAGAGAGATGAAGAGGAGGTGAGAGATGAGGGGAGAGGAGTATTGGTCAAGCCTGTACGAGAGAGTGTTCTCTTGAGAGATAGTGAGAGAGAGGGGGATGGAGTCGGAGGAGCTAGTTATAATAGAGTATGTTCAGTATAGATAAAGTTGTGAGAATAGACCGTTGTGAGACAGATATCGATATAATTGGAGAGGGAGAGGGAGAGGAGGTGGGAGGAGGGAGAGGGAGAGAGGGAGAGGGAGAAGGGGAGAGAGGGAGAGAGAGGCGAGGGAGAGGAGAGAGTATTGAATCCATGATGTTTTCGTCGTCGATTGGGTGAGGGAGAGGGTTTGTGTGTGTTTTTATCTCACAGTGTGTTTTTGTTTTATGAGTGTAGATGAAGTGAGAAGAACCTTCATGAATATGAGGATATGTGTGGTGGCGATTTTTTAATCAAATCATTGTGCATTTTAATGTTCATATACTTAAAAAACATTGTTCATTTATTTTTTATATTTTTTTTGTGTTGTGAGGCAGTGATCCTGCCTTTTGTTATATAGTAGAAATAAGACGTGAGACATATTCAAGAAAGGGGTAATTTAGAACACTTTTATGATTATTTTACTAGAACAAAATTCATCACTTTGGTTATAAGTTAATACGTATCACTTTGATTGCAAGACCTGATGTTTCTTATGTAACAAGTTTAATATAGTTGGTATCATAAAAAGTTAAAGTTAACTGGTACCATGTGGCACATGCTTCTCCTAGCGGAAAGGAGGTTAAAAGATATAATGTTGAATTTGTATTTTTATGATCGAAGGTGTCGTCTATTTGTAACTTAACTCACATTTGTGACATGTTACTCAATTTATTATCTTGTTTTCTTTTTTTTGTTTTTTGTTTTTTTTTGTTGTTGCAGATTTATTATCTTGTTTTAAAATGGCAAAAATGACATCTCAAATAAATAAACATCTCAATGTGCTCGTAGATTTCGTAAAACACAAACAAACAAACGAACGAACGAACGAAGTCACTGAATTTACTTGTAGAATTTGCAGAGATATCACTTTAGCCATAACTAACAATTATAATTTTTTTCTCTTTTTTTACTAAAACTCAATTTGTTTTATAAGATCGTTAGATTTTTTTATTTATTCACAGCTATGATATTTTATGTTATAAATACGAAATAGATTTACATATTAGTGGAATCAAATATATATCGTTTGGCTGGAACATACCCCGCATTGGGCCTACATGAGGTACTTTCCCGGGTTGTGGATCATTGGCCCTTGGATCCTGGAACACAAGCGGGCCGCAAAAGTGCGTCGCTAGCCTTTTTTGAATTGCAAAGCCAATACGTTTAAAAGCCACATCCGTTGATCTAGGTGTTATAACATTGTTGTGCATAACCCGTTGAACTCGGTTGAGTAACTCCACCGCCTCCGGTGCCAGAAAACCAAAGATGTCAAACGCAAAAGGCAAAATAGATAAAGAATGATAAGAAAAAATAGATAAAGAATGATGAATTTTTGTAAGTGTATTGAAGATGAATGAAGTAAAGTTACAAGTTGATAAAGGATGATTGGGGCAGAAAAGAATAAAGAAAGCATTGGTCAAAATTTGTACTAGATTCGCAAAAGGAGTGAGAAGAAGGAGCAGGCTCAAGGGAAAAGATGGAGGATGTAATGTAGGGATGGCAATGGGCGAAAAAAAACCCACAACTCGAGGGTACCGACACATAAATGGGTGGATAACTCTGTCAATTTTCACCCACGGGTGGGTTCTGGGTGAAAATTTATACCCATTGATGGGTGGCGGGTGGGTGACGGGTGAGGTATACCCATCGCGGGTAAACCCATGACACCCATTTAAAATACCGACGGGTATACCCGTCAAAATACCCGTAGGTATACCAATCAAAATACCCATGGGTACATCGATAAACCCTTTTATGTTAAACTTAAATTAAAAATACTAAAAATATTTATGCAACAAGAAACTAAAATTAATAAATTCCCGTGGGTATATATTTAATACGAGTAATTATCAAGTCTCAAGAAAAGTAGAAAACACAAGAAACTAGAAGTTTGTTTGAGTTTCAGGAATAAAAAGGGAATATGAAAGATTGGTGTCTACGGAGTTTTATAGTTAGTTTTCATACATGATTTTGTGATTTTATTGTATTTCACGAACCCCACGGGTTTACCCGTGGGTAATGGGTACCCCGCGGGCATGGGTACGGTAAAATTTGTACCCATTGGTGGGTGACGGGTGAGAGAAAAACCACTTGGGCGGGTGACGGGTTAGAGGAACTCATGCCCGTTGCCCACGGGTGCCATCCCTATGTTCATGAGATGATGGAAGAGATTCATGGAGAAAGGAAAAAGTTTATTTTAAAGGTATTTTTCGTTACGAGGTTTACGATATATTGCGAAAAGAATTAAAAACTTAATAAAAATGTAACAAAAGTGATATCAAACTGAAGAGCATCAAAATATACATTTATTGGTATAGTCGAGCATCAAAATATACATTTATTGGTATAGTTTGGTTGATGAAAAACTTTATAATTTTGTATACATATGAGACTAAAAGATTTTTGTGATGTAATTTGTGTGGAAGATAGTGATAGATTTCCTAATGAAAATTTCGTCAGTTCAATTATTTGAGTCACATATTCAGTAATATGACACAAAAGTATGTTCTCTTGAAAATAAGTGACATCTTCAGAGGTACGAATTTCCCTATGTAATTGAAGTCATGCTTAAATAATGTACGTATTAAAATATGTACTTCCCGTTCACGTAAATATGTAATCACGTTATTATATATATAATCAATAGAGATGTAAGTTACTATTCATCATAACAACTGTAGATGACCCAACCCATAGAGTATATGGGTTATAGATAGAGAAGATAAGAGAGAGAGAGATAAGAGAAGAGACGAGAAGAGCAGATGACCCAACCCATAGAGCTTAGCCCAACCCAGCCTCATAGGGCCTGCATAACCGGCCTGTGTAACCACACACAAATATCTTTACACACTCGGTAACACAGAAGATTCAAGAACTAAAGATTTGAAGATGTTCTAGACGCATCTACCATAAACCATTCAACCACAACAAATTCTTGCAGATGATCACAATATATTGAGGAAGAAGCGAAATCCATAGGCACAAAAAAGGTATAGAATATATAAAAATGGATTCTTTAAATTAGGGTTTTATCACAATTTGAGGGTTTGTTAATTTCAGTTTCTTTTGTAAATTTTAGTGGTTTTTATAAAGGTTGGCTTTTTTTTTGTCTCAGACAACTCAAGAACTAAATATTGGAGGGAGCAAGAATTATATAGGTTTGTTACTATTTCTTCTCATTAATTATGTGGATTGGTTTTGGGTTTTTGATTGTTGCATGAATAATCTATCTAAAAATTAGGGATTTTGATTTTGGGTTTTTTGTTAGAATGGTTGACTTTGATTATGGGTTATACGCATTGGACAGGGATAGTTGGTTGAGACAATGCGGAAAATGGGACCTGGTGTCCTATAAACTGCGTTTTAATTGGTTGAGATAATGCGGAAAGTGAAAGGATGGTAGAGAGCGATAGTGACTTGCCTCTGCAACCTCCACATGCGCACCCAGAATGTGGTATAAGATGTGTTTTAATTGGTTGAGATAACGCAGAAAGTGAAAGGATGGTAGCAAGCGAAAGTGGTTCGCCTCTGCAACATCCACAGGCACACCCAGGGTACTGCTTATTTGTTAAGCCAATTATGAAGAATATCTATGTTTATGTGTTTTGTTTCCATTATGTCCCGATGCCAGTATCTTGCCAGGGCAGCTGTCCCCAGGTTATTGTTGCACCCAAGAATGCGGTATCTTGGCAAGGTAACTTGACCTGGGGTACAGTTACGGCCAAAAATGGTGCTTGATTTTGCTTCTATATTTACAGACCATCAGTTGGAGGTTGTGTGGTATCACATCTATATATGCATTCCTATTTTCAAATGTTGATGATGTCCTAACTTACGTGGAAGGATGGCAGAGAGCGACAATCGGTCGCCTCAGCAACCTCCACAGGCGCACACTACGCAAACTGGCTATGTATTCACGTGTGTGTTTTTTGGAAGACTGGTGTGTGGGCTGGGCCAGGAGCAGTGTTTTTGAACGACATAAGCGACGTCGTTTTACTTCTCTTTTGAGTATAGGTATAATGAGAAATCAAAATTTGGGCCAGTTTTTTCAGTCCAAATTTTCAGTAGGAGTACATATATGATAACGGGCTATGATGATTGTTATAATTTGACTGAAATGAAATGGCACGTTGAAAATATGACGTCACCTGGCGGGGCAACTACCAGACGGCATGGTAAAAACCGCTATTGTGCAACTAAGTCTGTTTGCAGCCATGGTGAAATTCACATGTTTTTATGACCCGGTCCTTATTTACAAATCTGAGCCTAAGTGTTTATTGCATCGTAATTGTTTGCAAAAACATTATGCGATGAATTTCAGGTTGAACAACTGGTTTTCCTTCTTTTTTTTGTTTGGTTTTTCTATTTTAAGGGCCTAAAGCTATATCGTTGGTTTTGGGATTTGGGGGTAATTGCATCCATCATCCTGCTAAAAAAATTCAACAGTCGCGTGTAAGTTTTTCTATGTGATATGATCTTTAATTATTACCCTTTAACTACTCGACAGCTATAAATTCTAATGATCATAGATTTGGTGTGCCTGTTCGCAGGACCTGGACACCTTCATTGCAGATGTCATTTCATCAGCTTCATCAAAAGTTGTTGCAGCTTTCGCCGAGCGGAGGGAAGAGAAAATATCAGTAAGTTTATTTATGTTTTAATATTTCTGTTAAAAATATAAATAACCCACACTTTCAAGGTGATGCTACTATCGTCTCATGGATGATGCATTTTTCATGTAACATACCATAACCCACCTACAGTATGAAGACAAAAAAAAGCCGTTAAAAGAAAGCTGTCATTTGACTATGAATCGGCTTCCAACAAAATGACTGATATCATTTCAAAGCCATTGGTAGTCCGCGAAATTGCAGAGACGAATGGTAACACTATCAATATACCAGCACGTAAGTCCCTAATCAATATATCATTGTTACTTCATCTAATAGCTAAGCTCAACAGTCTCCATTCCTTCTGTGTAGGTACCTGTCGTGATGCGAAAACAAGTATTTGGATTCACTCACAGCATCCATGCTGTCCGGGGATAAGCAAAAGAACCCAATTCCCTACAACGGCAAACTGTCTGTGCCCAACAAACAAACTAGCACACCTACTGTTTGGAACACCCAAGATTCCTATCCGCATGCACCCAAGACTATGCATGGGCCTGTCATGCACGACATTGCTACTGAACCGATAACCACATCTACAGGCAACATACATTCGCCAAGCTTTAATTCCTCTACGTATTTAATATTGTTGCATAGTTTTTTACTTTATTCCCTGTGTATATTTGGCGGTAACAAATGCCTTTTGTAACTCCCTATAGGTACCAGCACCATAAATGGAAAAAATGTTGTAGCTAACAGAGATAGCAGGCACCATAACTACCATGTCACTACATCCCAACTATCTGCTACTGGCCACATACGCAGACCATTCGCACGCGCACCATCCAACTGTAAGAAAACTCTAATATAGGTTCCTTATTGTATCAAGACTTGGTATGCATAGTGAGTCTACTTGTTTACATGTTGTTCGTTAATCTTTACTTACATTTTTTAGTTTCTTAATGGTGGCTGCAGTTTTGGAATGGGCGAAGTTGCATGGATTCAGGTACTGATTCAATAAGTGGCTGCAGTTAGTTCAAGCTTGCAAAATTGTACAAACCGTAAGTCGTTACATGAAATCCAAACACACATATGCCTATAAGCGGCCAAAAATATGTTAACCAAGTTTATGTATATCTTTATTCAGGGGTGAACAAAGAGTTCAAGCTACGAAACTTATGTATAAGTTTAAATCAGCTTAGTTTTAAGAACTATAATGGCACGGTAAGTGCTTTTTACAACATGACTTAGCTTTAGCAAGTATTATGTATACACCCGCAATAGATATCAATCTATTTACTAAACTTTTGGATAATATCTGTAAAACTAATGAACGTTTTTTATTTGATTTTTTTGGTATTTTTTCCCATACGATCACGTAAGATTAGTACTTTTTTGTTGGATTTAGTGTCTTTTATATGTTGATAAATTTAGTGTGGAGACGTTTCTGTGATGCATCTATTGTTTATGAAATGGAAATAACAACACATCATCCAACTGTTTGAATAGCTTAAAAATATGTTTTTTGTTTATTATGTCACTCATCGTTCATGTATTGTATGCACTATATTTTGCACTAACATAGCACAAAATGAAGTCCCGCAGCAACGCGCGGGCAATTATGCCTTGTTTACATAGATTTTTGGGTTTGTTAGTGGTGGTTTTTGTTTTAACTACCTAATCAATCACTATAAATATTTTTAGGCCAAAACATTTTGGGCATGTTCCTTGGTATTAAGTATTTGGGACCGTTCTAATGATTTGAGGAGCCATTTGTTTCGGAAAAAAAAATTCCCTATATGCCTCGAAAAGGATTGTCACTTTTCCATAAATGCCCTTTTAAATTTTTGATTCTTCTTAATATGCTCTATGCGATTTAAACGGGAATAATGCGCTTATGCAACTTGTGAAAAGATAAACCAAATAGCCATTCTCCCAATGATTGGGGTACTTTTTGAAGTCATTTGTGTAAGGTTTTTGTAGTTGTTACATTCTATTGCGATCTTCGAAGATACTTGTTAATGCGACGTGTTTCTTTTTTACTATTTTTAAATTTATGCAACCTAAACTAATTTATTATTGCGACTTGTACCTTTTATAAATAGTATAAAAGTACAATTGATTTGACTTTTTAATAAAAAAAATTATTTTTAAACTTATGCAACTTTATACGTATTTTCATGCGACTTATACCCTTATAAATAATATAAAAGTAAAATTGATTTGACTTTTTAATAAAAATGTTTTTAGTTTTAAATTTATGCAACTTTATAAGTATATTCATGCGACTTGTACCATGTCAGTAGTAAAATTAGTATTTTCAAGGCATGGTATTGGAAGACATGCAAAGCTTACACAGTGCCAGATTTTGAAAGATCAATTTCTGGCATTAAAGAGATGAGGACGGATAGCATACAAAAATTGAGACTTGGGTTTGAGAAAATGGTCAGAGCGTATGCCCTGTGCAAACAGATTACAACTACTGACATTCAAACTGCACAGAATCTCATAATTGCCTTAACAAGGACCGTTAGAAAAGTTCCAATCATGATGCTAATGAACTACTACAGAGACCTCCTACAAAGGTGGTATAGTGAGGTAGATACACTGGTGAAGGTACTTTTTTTTCGATAATTGTATCAACTTTTTTTATTATAAAGTCTATTGCTACCGCATATTAATCATAAACTATCGTTTATTTTTTAGATGAACCGTTGGCAGATGAATTATCACGATGGGTTGCTGCAAAGGTAAACCAAAGAATGCTAAAAAGTGCGACGTGGACTATCCGCGGTCTTTGTTGATGATATGTTGTAATGTTATGACAGTGATATATAGTTTTACTATTATTAATTTATCTATTTGGTATTATTTAAATCATCCTACAGTATAATATATCTATTTTTTATTTAGATAGGTTCAGGGTTTACCAAGTTAAAGACAACAAAACAGTACATGTTGTTGATTTGGTTAAGCGTGAATGCTCGTGTATAAACTGGCAACTTTCAGGTTTACCACGTGGTCATGTTTGTGCAATGTCTAGGTGTCTCGGGATGACTAAATGTAATAAATGGGCAAAAGCGTAGTTTTCTAAAAGAACTCTTAAAGATACATACCTAGAATTGGTGTATCCTCTTTCGGATCAAAAAATATAGGAAACTCCTCATGACTTACAAGTAGTTTTACCACCTGCGTTGGTTAAACCACAACCTAGTAGACCCAAAAATAAAGATAGAATCAAGTCACAAGGTGAGGAGCTGAGCCAAAAACCAACCACTGTTCTAGGTGTGATACAATGGGACACCATCGAGACGCTTGTCATTCATTCTTGCCATCGCAAGTTAGTGCAAGTCAGAACAAGAAACAAAAATCTCCTGTTGAATCAAGTTACCAAAACCAACCAATGGATTAGTCACACTCTCAGCATAATTATCATCCCCAGCTGATTAATCAATCACATGCCTCCACATCTATAAGTTTCAACCAAATGCACTTAGATGATATGTATAACTGATCTTATTACCATGTAATAATTGATGTTAGCTTTATATTTTCCAAAAAGGTTATGTAGCTAGTCTAGATTAATGGATATGAGAATAAACAATGTTTAATATTGCACTTCAATAAAAATATTAGGGAATACAATAATGAGTTAATAAAATACAAACGTAATACTTCTTGTATGAATAATAAACCACATAATTGATAGTAATGTTGGTTAACAAAAAAAAGTGCTACAGATATAATTCAAACAACCTTGTGATTATAATAAAATTGAGCCATCCGTTCCCGATAAGCAAGGACGGCCTGTACAGGATCCTCCACATCCAATGATATGCCGCGTGCCAAATGATACAAAAAAAATACATACCCAGACCCCACAATCACCAAAGACACCCCTGCTTTGGCATGTTCTCAGCAATCCTAAATGTAACGTGGTACGTACTTTTATCAATTCCTTTCTTATCAAAGACATTAACTAGCTCTAAAACTTCTGCCAGACGTACCTAAACACAATCAATTGTCAAAAACCACAACAAAGTGTTCTATTTTGTAAGATTAATAATAATATCAGCATACACTGCTGACCTGTAAGCAGTCCCTTATCCGGATGTACCAATCACGACATTCCAAATCGTAACTGTCACCACTATCATAGAATATAACCACACCGTACATGATATCAAATTCAGCAAGACACCAATGTTGTCCAGGTTCATTATGGAATAAAAACATGTTGATTCTTTTTTGTGTGGTTTTAAAATGACTGTTTTAATTCTTAAAAGTATTACAACAAAGTATTAACGTAAATTGTATACAAGTCACTACCTTATCAACTTCGGTCCATCTATAGAATACCTCTCTCCATTAACGTACCAAAGTGGCATTGCATTTTGAAGCAGTAGTTGAACAAAGTAATTACTAACCATGGCCCAATTAGCATCGTTTGGTCCCACATGCCACATCTAGTCCACCCACAAATCAATATGCTTTTAACAGAAATAGAATACATAACAATATCATAAGTCAATGTTTTAGTACTACAGAAATGTTATATAAACGTTTAAAGTTGACTTACTTCATCCAAGAGCCATCCCTATCTAGGAGGGTCTAAGCATACTAAAGACTCCTAAAATCATTGATCCACACACAGTTTTGTGGACCACAGAAATTTACATAGAAGATGGCTGGTTTACCAAGATAAATGTTCAAATCCTTACTTATCCAAATATTGTGTATGGCACTGTTAATTCAGGAAAGATCCTACATAAAAGTGTAACTGTATTAGGAGCATACCAAAATCCAAAAGATGATGCAATATTTTGGGTAAAATATTTAAATTCATACCTCAACCTAAGGTTTAACATTTTTTAGGAATTCAGTCATATCTCGATCAACCAAGCCAAAAGACTTTTTTTCTTATCAAACTTACTACATACTCGCAACCAACTATCTGTTCTAACAACTAGAGAATGACTTATCTTCTTAGGAGAGCACCGCGCCATTGCTTGTTTCATATGATCAGAATTCATAAATGCGTATGACCTTTTCCTATAATCCTCGTCCCACCTCTTCTTAACTTCAAGCGCACGCTCCTTGATAAATGCTAAATTGTATATGTAAATTACCCGGGATTTTGCCAAATAAAAGCCATAAAAATGCCAAAAGAATAGAAAATGTGTGCTTTTGTGTCCAATTGTGCAGGAAAGGATTAAAAAGACAAAAAGAAGCAAAAACAGTCAGAAACTGACAAGAAACGGGAAAAAGACAAAAACAAGAGCAAAGGGTGAAGAATTCACAAGCCGGATCAGCCCGACACAGCAGGAAAGGCAGTCAAAGGAAGACATAATGAAGCCAAGGACCAAAGTTGACAAGTGTTCAAAGATTAGAGGCTTATTGGAAGTTTTAAAGATTCAAGGGCCAAAGTTGCAAAAGAGAAAAGTTGTTTATTAAAGAAAGAAAGAGAGAAAGAACCACAAGGGCCAAACCTGTCACTTTGAAACTTCCTTTTACACTAAAAGGGGCGGAGCAAAAGAAAGGGACGAGTTTTGCCAATTCTCCAAACATTTAAACAGAACCCGCGTTTCTCGTAACAGCCTAACAACCCTCAACAAACTTTCCCGCCCAATTTCTACACAAACCCACTTCGATTTTTCCCATTCCCCGCTCCTCTATAAAACCCAAATTCGTTCATAAGCCCTCCCCAATCACAAGCAAACACGTGTAATCCATTTATTGGTCTAAACACCTCATCTTTCTCATCCAACGGCTACAAATGATCCACAAATGATCAATGATCGAGATTTAAAGGAAGCTTCATGAAACTCTTCCCTCCTCTTCACCTCTCCTCTATAAATAGCAGCCTAGGCATCATTTTAGAGTGGTTGAATTCATTTTAAATTTTCTCTTTGTAATTTTTCAATTTTTAAGCAATTTACTTTCAAAGTTTAGCAAAAAGCTCTAAAGCATTTGTACTCTTTCCTTCTAGTCTTGTACCTTTTAATTCAAGTAATACAATTCAGTTTGCAAGTTTTTTTGTCTTTTAAGTTTCAATTCTAAGTCGTTTTTGATCAATAAGCTCTAAATAAGCTCGTTTGAGCTTATTGCTTTTAATAAGCTCAATTTTAGTCAAACTTTGTTTTTAAGCACTCATTTCCTCATTCTAATCATTTGTAATCAAAAGTCATGATTACCTAAGTAATTTGAGTCCATTCTCAAGCAACAAGGAGAAATAAGCTTCATCAAGCTTATTTAGCTTCTAAGCTGGTTTAGAGGCTAAGGTAGCCGTTAGGGATTGAATTAAGGCTACTCATTCAGATAGAGTAGCCTAAATAGCCTGAGACTACTTATACCAAGGTTTTAGTTTCTAATTTACTTTTCAGAAATTTTAGCTTAATTCAGTTGCTTATTGCTCTTCATTCAAGTTCATTCATGCTTAATCATGTTTGTTTAGACCTTACTTTTATCTGTTTTGAGCTTTCATTTGATAGATCTTTCTTAAAACTCTCATTGCTAATAAACTGTAATTAGGTAATATAAGGCTAGCTGAGTAAGTAGTATAATTCTAAACATAAGCATTAGTTTTTTGTGTTTAAATGTTTTATTAGTTTAATTTTAGTCTGAGTAGTAAAAGGAATTTGCTAGTGTAGGTTTTAAAATAGATTTTAATTAGAATACTTTTAGTTTTAAAATGATAAGGAGTGTTTTGGGAATAAAGGTTTGTTTGACCTTTTAAAGTCAAATTCATTTGGTAAAACTGTTTCTAATAGTTGAGCTTGGTAAAAAACAAGTTTACAAAAAGTTTCAAAGATTAGTTTCAAGTTTTTAAAAAGTTTACAGTTAAAAACCATGTTCTTGCACCAGGACAGATTTTGTGATCAAGCATTCTTAAGTGATTAGAGATTTAAGACAAAATAGAGCACAATCTTAGTCAACTTAGGACTGTATACACAGATTGAGTGAGTGTGAAAGTTTTTTAGGTGTCAACTTATGCAATATGGAAAGACATGTCAATTGCATCAGCAAAGCATTCCATATCAGTATAGATTTTTCATTTCAAACTTTGAATTTTTTTATTTCTTTGATAAAATTTTGAAAAATCCTTATACCTAGGTAGATTCTAGAGAGTTAGTATAGCTTATTTCCAAAAGTACAGCATCTAAGGTTCAATAATAAGCCTGTTAGCTTATTGGAGAAAAGCTCAAAATCAGTCTCATAAAAACTTTGCATTTGTCATCTTAATTTTCTTTCTAGTTTTGTTAACTCTAGGTTAATCTTAGTTTAGAATCCTTTAGCACACATCTTAAGCATCATTAAAACTCTCTTTTAGTTTCAGCTTTCAATCAGTAATAAGCCATTAATAAGCCAAAATCCAAAAAGCTTAGTAAACAAGCACTTTCTGTAACAGCTATTGATTTTCTTATTTTCTGGCTTATTCTTTTGTTAAAAGTTAGAAGTCCTTTTATTAAAGTTGTTAGAAATAAGCTGTTCTTCAAGTTTGTAGTTTTGTGTTTTTTCTGATTCTCACTTTTTAATAAGCCAAAAATAAGCCATAATCGTAGGGTCTGTTTGGTAGTTTTCTCAAAGTCTAGGGTTACCCGTTTCTTCTATAGTGTAAATTTTCTAAAGTTTTCCCGCCTACCCTATTCTTTCCCTTTTTACCATTTCTAC
Organism: Tanacetum coccineum; assembly: GCA_026074375.1. Taxonomy (NCBI): domain Eukaryota; kingdom Viridiplantae; phylum Streptophyta; class Magnoliopsida; order Asterales; family Asteraceae; genus Tanacetum; species Tanacetum coccineum. The sequence goes on along the minus strand of BQNB010007839.1, from coordinate 17,414 downwards.
CCTGTCTTTCTTAAATAAATAAAAAAGAATTAATATTTTAGTTTTTAGTTTTAAATAATTAGGGTTCATATTTTTAATCAATCAAATTAGGGCACAATTAGGGCATAAAAATTAGGGCTTTTCATACCATTAAATTTCTGCACCTTTTTAGAGTTTTAAAACCATTTTTCTATATTTTTCTCATTAAAGTTGTATTTTCTAGGAATTAAAATAGATTTTAGAGATTTTCTTTTTCTTATAAAATTCATAGAAAATAGAAAAATAGTTGAAAAAATTAAAATTCTTTTTGCATTAATTTTATTTTAAAATCCAGGTATTTTTGAAAATATAAGAAAAATTTAGTGTTAATTTTAAAAAGTTTATTTTTTTTGTTAATTCATTAAATCTTAGAAAAATCATAAAAAATTCAAAAATAGTTAAAAAATTCCAATTCTTTTTCCTAAAATTTTCTTTTTAAATTTGTGATTTTTAGGTATAAAATTTGTTAAAAGTCGTGCCTTAGATTTTAAATTTCAGTTTTAGCTCGCGTTTTTACTTCTCGTGCATTTAAATTTCGAGCTAGTTAATTGTTCTTAATTCGTGCTATTATATTTGTAGTGTAATCAATAGTTCAAAAATCCTTTATCATTCTTAACTCGAATCCGAATTTTCCCAATTCTCAATTCACGATTTCGTTGGGACACGACCCGAGTAGTACAATACTTCCCGGATAAAAATATACAAATTGTGTTTTCTTTAGTGAGATTTTTACCTTATATTTCTCTTGATTGAGAAGTATTTTGGATAGAAATTTTCACGGGATTAATACTATACGTATATAAATTTGTTTTTCTACATCAACCCCCACCTTGTCTATTATTATTCCCATTATTAGGTCTTGAAGATCCAACATTGAAAGTTTGATTATTTCTCTGAAAATTCTGGTTATAAGACACATCAGACACAAAAGCAGAAGCCTGGTTCCTTTGAGAGGAACCAGCTATACTACCAACAGCAACTCTGTGAGACTCCTAACTAGAAATGGTAGCATAAGCACTTCTCACATCAGGCATAGTCTCTCTAGACAGAATAGAGCTTCTAATTTTCATATAAGAATCATCTAAGCCCATAAGAAATTGCATTAACTTCAACAACTGATTATGATTCTTAAAACCTTCAGAAGCATTACAAACACATTTGGGCAATTCAATCATAACATCATACTGTTTCCATAAAGCATTCAACTTATGATAATAATCAGCAATAGAAGAACCATTGTGTTTAAGAGTATTAATTTGATTATGCAAACCAAACATTATTGATCCATCAACTTTGTCATAAGTCTCTTTCAATTCTTCCCAAACATGTTTAGCCCTTTTTGAAAATTTTTATCCCGAAAACAGTTCCTCAGATATTGAATTCAAGATCCAACCCAAAACAATTGCATTAACCATACCCTATTGTTTACCAAGAACCTCATCTGTATTAGATCTTTTACAAGACTCATCAATAAAACTAATTTTATTCTTTCCTTCTAAAGCCAAAATAGCACATGACCATACTTGATAATTTTCAGTCCCCTTTAGTTTTATTGAAACAACAGTAAGAGCATTAGTATCATTAGGATGCAAGTGTAATGGATCACTAATATCCAATTTACTTATTCTAGTAACAGAATCATGAATATCATCATCATGATTAGAATTAATAGGAGTATTCTCAGAATTATGAACAGACATAATGACAAACTAGAAAACAACCAGACAAATAAGACAAACTATTAAGAATGAAAGAAAGAAGTTCCCAGGCTTTCATACCACTCAAGGTGGCAGATCAAGGGCAGAACAAACTAATAAGAGAAAGAGATAAAGAGGTGTTACGGAGCTTTTGAATGATATGCAGCGGAAGACAATACCAAACCAACTATCTTCTTGATTCACTTAGTCAAGAAGGCTAGCAGATTAATTAGCAATAAACCACACCCAATCACCAAGATCCACAAAACCCTAATCCTCAAACTAGAGCAAACCAAACCCAGAACTTTCAAATCCAATGATTAAGCAACCTTAATCACCAGCCAACAACCCAGAGTGAGTAATCAAACCAAGATTCACGAAACCCTAATTTTTCAAAATTAGGGTTTTTTGAAATTAACAAAGGAACTGAGAAATTATACCACAAATCTTACAAGAAAACAATCTTAATTGAAAACCTGATTAACAATTTTAAAAAAACCCTAAATTTTACGAAACCCTAAAAAAATTTTCTTTAAAAAACGATTTCAAAGCAATCTGGCTCTGATACCATGAAGAAATTATGAATCTTGTTTATAAAAAATTACTCAAATCTCAATTTGAGTAACAATTACAAATCATAAATTGATCTCAATCAGCGAATCAAACAACCAAACTTATCCACCACAACTAATCTGGTATGGATCTATAATCTATATTGATTATAGTTCTATTACAAATGTAACACTACAAGATCAAGATGATCAAAATTTAGGGTTTATAACAATTTTGAGAGAGGAGGAGCGTATTCTTGAGAGAGAGAGAGAGAGTTCTAGAGTAGTGAGGACCAAAGCTGGTCAACCCAGCTTATATAGTAGCTTGATCAAACCGACTTATTTCTTAACAAACTTGGCAGCAACAACCCTCAATCTTTCATCAACAATCCATCTTCAGCAATAACTTTTTATAAGGCAAAACTGAAGATAAGATAATGACAAATAAGCCCCTCAACATATATGTTTAGCTATTGAGACTAGTAATCTCAATACTCAATTATTTTCCATTGTTGATTACATGTAATATTTTTCCAGGCCAATGTTTATTTTGGACTTACCATGAGAAATTTGGAGGACACAAATCCAGCCGTGCACTATGTGTGTTTGCCTAATAGTGACTCATGGGGAACATTTTTATCTGTTGACCCAACCACTAACTTATGAATGATGCGAAATAGTTTGTGTGTTTCTCGAACTTATCAGCATGATCATTCTCAACCCGTATAGTACCCATCTATCTTAGCTTGCTACCTCTATTCGTACCAAAAAACTACACCCCTTGAATTTTCCACATGCACGTTCATGACGACACTCATCTTGTTCATCCGCTCTCTTTATAAAACAAGTCATGGAATAACTTATAATTTTTTGTTTAATTTGGTGTTTTGATCGACTTTTTTGAAATGCATTCACGCTTAAACACGCAATGTTTTGAGTAAACTACATTTTTGGTCCTCGTGGTTTGCTGGGTCTTTCACTTTTGGTCCATTTTTCAAAAATCTTACAGATCCACTCCAATACCCAACAACCCGTTTAACTTTTGGTCCATTTTCACTAATGCCGTCACTTGACCTATGTTTGACCGTTAATTTAGAGGGTATTTTGGTCTTTTCATCTATTATATTAAATAAGAGCTCTCACTAACCAACTTATCATCACCTCTATCCCTTTTCTTTCATTTTATCCACCTAAAAAACCTTATCTCTAAAAAAACCTCTCTAAAAAAAATATCATAACCACCTTAAACATCCATAGCCGTCGCCACCACTCAGCCTACCATCTACGACCCACCATCTACATCCACAACCATCACCACCATCTATAACGCCGACAGCTCAACTTACATTTCTTTTTACAGATTTAGGAAAATGTATGAGTATATTGAATGGATTTAAACCAATTTATTGAGGTTGAAGAATCTGATGAACCACCACTATCCCTGCTGCTATACTCGCCGGATCTGCAATCATAACACGGTCATCGCCATAATTAGGTTATGGTGTTCTTGAGATGGAGATAATAATATGAGTTAGAGATTTGGGGTAATTATAACCATAAAAGGTTATTGTGTTTTTGTTGGTTTAATTAAAATGAAAATGTTGGTATGACTAAATCAAATGGGGGTTCTTGAATTGTAAGTGTTTGTGCTCGTCCTCCAAGGTTGTGTTTTGTTTGTTGAGGAGATTAATGAAGAACATGAAATAAGAAAGATTTGATGATGATTTTTTTTATGAATTGATAAAGAACAAATTCTGTATTTTTTTTATACTAACAGTAACTCGATTTGATTATGGATATATTTTTGTTGACATGCTAATAAAAATAATAATAATGATAATAATAATAATAATTGTTATTATTATTATTATAATAAATTTTATTATTATTATTATTTTTAATAATAAAACTTTAGTATTATTATTTTAATAATAATAATTATTATTAAATAGAAGGTCATATCTGTCATTTTAGGTAATAAGATGAGGGTATCTTAGTCATTTTATATGTTTTAGCTGGTCAAATTAACGGTCAACACAAAATTGGACCAAAAGTGAAACGGGTTGTCGGGTATTGGAGTGGATCCGTAAGATTTTTGAAAAATGGACCAAAAGTGAAAGACCCGGCAAACCACGAGGACCAAAAATGTAGTTTACTCCAATGTTTTATTATCAATTCTTTTTGTACAAGTTTTCAAGTCAATGTTGAAATATAATCTGTATGGTTAAATTTTGTATACTTAGAAGCTATGGTTGTCCACGTTGACAGGAGAATTATATCAGTATGCTAATATTAGTCAGGACACATGCAGTTTGAAAAATATATTTGAACACCGCTCAGGAGTCTTCGAAGGAACCATTTACATAATAACATATTTGAAATCTTTGCAACTTTTGTACCTGTAAAACACATGATGCACATGTAAAATATTACAGTCATTTTACAAATATGAGGTTAGTAGATAGGCATTTGAGCATTTCAGTCATTTTAACCCAAATTGTTCTAACTCATGCTTGGTATATTTTAGAGTATTTGACTTTCATAGATGACCTAATGTGGTATTAAATCAACTAATTTGTCTATTAAACAGTTAGACATTGCTTATATAACTAATAAAAGATATTTAATATGGTTGGTCTCCGCTGCTACTTCTGTATCACGCAAATACCTGGTCAAAACACTAGGTTCCTTCCTTAGCACCGTTAACTAAATCGTAGACTTTAATCCTTTATAAATCTTTCAATCACTACACCATCTGATCAATATTCAATCTCTTTGGGTTTTCATACCAAAAACATCAATGGATTTCAAGCAATTAGTCAACAACCAAACTCATGTCTCGATCACACTTGCAAACCACCTTTTCTCCAACAAATGCCCAAATACCAACGTTGTTTTCTGTCCGCTTTCCATCCATGTAGCCCTGAGCTTAATTGCTGCCGGTTCAAAAGGCCGAACACTTGAACAGTTGTTAACATTTCTCAAATCAGACAACGTCCATGACATCAATACCCTTACTTCTCATCTTTTGTCCTTGATGGCTGATGGTAGCCCAAGTGGTGGCCCTCGTTTGTCTTCCGCTAATGGGGTATGGATTGAGCAAACGCTACATCTTAAAGCTTCTTTCAAGCACGTTTTAGACAATATATATAACGCTACTTGTAAGCAAGTTGATTTCCGGACAAAGGTAACTTATAATTTTCGAATTAGTTTGTTTTAAGATATAAATGAAAATTATTGCATGAAGTACCAACACGATATCCTATAAATAATACTCCCTCCGTCCCTAAATAAGTGTCCACTTTTGACTTTCAAAGTTATTTTTTAGCAACTTTGACCTTAATTATTTCTTGTTGTGTTATATAATACTTGATGCAAAATATATGAATGGATTGAGTTTTAAATATATTTTCATTGATATAATTTTCATTAAGTATTATATAACACAAACAAAATAATTTAAGGTCAAAGTTGATGGAAAAAGACTTAAAAAGTCAATAGTGGACACTTATTTAGGGACGGAGGTAGTATATGATCTACAACTAGAGTCAAAATTTAAACAAATATAAAGCAACGAATAACAACCCCGATACCCCATGTTTAAGCCTACAACGAACTTGATCACAAGAAGTGTTCACATGATAGTTGACCACCAATTAAATTGTTTGGACCAATGCAGTTTAGCAAAGGTTTGGGACACAATATCTGACTGGTTGAAATACTATCAAACCGACACATGTTGGAACATTACGGCTTGAACACTTTAGCTATTTCAGCGAACCCTTTATATTTACATTGTAATGTTTTGATAATATTAATTACAGGTATATATAACTAGTTGACACAAGCGCTAATCAATGGATGGAATGTGTTTGAAACCCTATATCTTTTTCCCTCTTCATGTTTAATTAAGACTAATCGGTTGATTACAGGTATAAATAGTGGTCATTGCATTCAAAATTAAGAAAAATCAAGCCGTGTCAAATCATACCAGTTGTTGAACATTTAAATTATAAGTTCGGAAACTAAGTTCCGTGAATATAACACAAATATTTACCTCAAAAAAGAATAAAAAGTTTGCCCTGTCTTAAGTTGGGTTCTTTCCCTCCTTTTGACATTTCTCTTATTGATCCAATTGAGAGTGTTAGCTAGCTCTATGATCTTTTCTGTATGACTGTATGAGAATATAGTAACACGATATACATTACCGTTTGTTATGTCTAACATTTGTACTTGTTTTATTAACATAAGTCTGTTGAGATAGTCAATGAAGTGAATCTGTGGGCCGAATATCAGACGAGTGGCATTATAAAAAATATCCTTACTACTGACGCGGTTGACAGTTCTACAAAGCTCATATTTGCAAATGCTGTCTACTTCAAGGGAGTCTGGAAAGAAAAGTTCAACCCATTGAATACCAAATACTTGGACTTCAAGCTCCTTGATGGGAGCAAAGTTAAAGTACCCTTCATGACGAGCAATGAAGAGCAACTTGTGTGTGAATATGATGGATTCAAAGTCTTGGGTCTTCCCTATTCTCAAGGTGAAGATAGACGTCGTTTCACAATGTACTTGTTAGTTTATGGACGTAAAAATAATAGTTGTGTGTTAGGATCGAACTCAAGATCACGGGATTGCACAATTACATGCCACATTATAAAAGAGAAGTGGGACAACTTTTGATTCCAAGATTCAAAATCCCATTTGAGTTTGAAGCTTCTGAGATGTTGAAGGAATTAGGCCTTGTATTGCCTTTCACAGGCGGAGAAGGTTTGACTGAAATAGTGGACCCATCTATGGGTAAGAAACTATATGTTTCTGGCATTTACCATAAATCATTTGTAGAGGTGAATGAAGAAGGCACGGAAGCTGCAGCGGTAACTGTAAATGTTATGATTCCCCAATGCTTGATGAGGGTTGTGAGGGTTGACTTTATTGCAGATCATCCTTTCTTGTTTGTGATTAAAGAAGATACGAGTGGAGCTGTGTTGTTTATGGGACAAGTTACTGACCCTCGTGTGGCTTGATTTGTATGTTGAAATCTTGGCTGTTAATATAGTTAATTATACTGGTTTTCTAATTCTTTATTAACTTGAATTTATTGTTTGTAACATATCATAGTATTGTAACATTTTGAGAATAAAAAGTGCCTCAGCGGCACTTGTTTCATCTCGTAAAAAAAAAAACCTTGTTTTCACCTATCTTCCAACCCATCTATCTGGCCACTATTAGCGAACTTATATAGCTAAGATTAAGCTTTCAATACTGGCCAGCATGATATAGTTTTATGTTAGGCTCATGGTCCATCTACGTGCACATGTATATTTTTTCTTAATGTGTTTTTGCACAGGTTGTATCGACATAAGCATTTAACATGTCCAGGCCACAATGCAATAGCTATTCTCTAAAGCCTTTAAAAAAAGAAAAAAAAATTAAAAGGCTTTTGTTCCAATGAAAAAAATCATTAAAAGTACAAAATGAATTAAAAATGATGTAAACTATAGATGAAAGAGATGGTTAAACCACACTTATAACTTGAAGATTATGAATCTTTAGCCTAAAAAGCTTTTGACTCCAATAAGAAATATGCATTTGAATAACTTCTTGTAATGGAAAAAAGCTTTGTAAAAGTTTTGCATCGAAGATGCTTTAAATTAAGGCTGTGTTTGGCAAGGAGCGGTGAGGAGCTTTTTGGGGCGGTGAGCGGTGAAAAAGAAGCATTTTGATTTTTTGGTGTCGTTTGGCAAAAGAGCGGTGGGCTTTGGCTATTTTTTAGGAATGCTAATTTCCCAATGCTCTTTAAAGAAGCGGTGTAAATTTTTTAAGAGTTGTACAAAAGTTTAATGACTAAAATAACCCTCTCCCCACCCTTACACCACGTTGTTTATATATGTATATATTAAAACCCTAAATTGCTATCACAATTTCTTCTACTTCTGCTGTAACAAGTTCTTCGCTGTAGAAAGGTACCTTCTTTTTTCTATGTTTGTGTTTTTGTTTTTGATGCTATAGCGGTGCATGTATGGTAGATGAATGACAAAACCCTAAACAAAGGGTACGTAATCTTTTTGTTAGGTTTTATTAATGTGAATCGTGTACCTTTGTTAGCTTTTTGTATGACAATGGACCTGTATGAATATTACTTCACATTCATAAAATAAACATGCATAAACTATATACACGCATGTTGAAATAGATTCATAGTTATATGCATGTTAAATGCTAGGTAATCTTCTTTACAATTGTTTATTCAGTGATGTTTGCATTTGTTTGCTCATAAATGCTTTTGTTGCATTATGTAGTTTGACAAGTCTCCCTCGCAATCATGTTTTTTCTAGGATCTGATGAGGTCATAAACTTTAGAACAATGATAAAACTATTTGTTTTTTAGTGATAAACTTATTTTTATGTTATAACCAGGTAAGTATTATTTGGTGGATAAAGGATATCCGGATAAAAGAGGATATATGGTTCCATATCCGAAGACCAGGTACCATAAATCACAATTTGAAAATGAGCCGCCTAATAACATGCAAGAAAGTTTTAACCGTTCTCATTCATCTCTACGAAGTGCGATTGAGAGATCATTTGGAATATTGAAGAAACGATGAAAGATACTCGGTAAAATGCCTAAATACAGTGTGAAAAATCAACTTGATATAATTACGGCCGCATTCACCTTGCATAATTACCCAATGCTCTTTAAAGAAGCGGTGTAAATTTTTTAAGAGTTGTACAAAAGTTTAATGACTAAAATAACCCTCTCCCCACCCTTACACCACGTTGTTTATATATGTATATATTAAAACCCTAAATTGCTATCACAATTTCGTCTACTTCTGCTGTAACAAGTTCTTCGCTGTAGAAAGGTACCTTCTTTTTTCTATGTTTGTGTTTTTGTTTTTTGATGCTAGTAGGCGTGTGCATGTAATGGTTAGATTGAAATGACAAAACCCTAAACAAAGGGTACGTAATCTTTTTGTTAGGTTTTATTAATGTGAATCGTGTACCTTTGTTAGCTTTTTGTATGACAATGGACCTGTATGAATATTACTTCACATTCATAAAATAAACATGCATAAACTATATACACGCATGTTGAAATAGATTCATAGTTATATGCATGTTAAATGCTAGGTAATCTTCTTTACAATTGTTTATTCATGATGTTTGCATTTGTTTGCTCATAAATGTTTTTGTTGCATTATGTAGTTTGACAAGTCTCCCTCGCAATCATGTTTTTTCTAGGATCTGATGAGGTCATAAACTTTAGAACAATGATAAAACTATTTGTTTTTTAGTGATAAACTTATTTTTATGTTATAACCAGGTAAGTATTATTTGGTGGATAGAGGATATCCGGATAAAAGAGGATATATGGTTCCATATCCGAAGACCAGGTACCATAAATCACAATTTGAAAATGAGCCGCCTAATATCTACGTGCACATGTATATTTTTTCTTAATGTGTTTTTGCACAGGTTGTATCGACATAAGCATTTAACATGTCCAGTCTATTAAAAAGAAAGTTTTTATAGGCTAGTAAGAAGTTGATTAATATACCCACTACAAGATTCGCATGATTTGGCAACGACTTTTTCGTCTCTAAAACCCTCAAAAGTCACCACTAAAGGCTTTTGGCGACGTGTCGTCGCTATAGAGTCATCGCATATTAAATGGTTTTAGCGATGATGATCAACGGCTTTTAGTGGCCTCAAAGACCGACACAATCAAAGATTCAAAATCAAAAGGACTTAGTGACGACAACGGTCGTCTCTAAAAGGTTTGAATATAAGGCCACAATGCAATAGCTATTCTCTAAAGCCTTTAAAAAAAGAAAAAAAATTAAAAGGCTTTTGTTCCAATGAAAAAAATCATTAAAAGTACAAAATGAATTAAAAATGATGTAAACTATAGACGAAAGAGATGGTTAAACCACACTTATAACTTGAAGATTATGAATCTTTAGCCTAAAAAGCTTTTGACTCCAATAAGAAATATGCATTTGAATGACTTCTTGTAATGGACAAAAGCTTTGTAAAAGTTTTGCATCGAAGATGCTTTAAATTAAGCGAAATATATCTTTAGCGACGACATGTGTTGTCGCTCTTAGTAGGGATGACACCCGTGAGTACTGGGCATGGGTACTTTAAACCCGTCACCCGCACCCACGTTATTTCTTTTACCCGTCACCCGCCTGTCACCGTCTGGGGTACAATTTTTTACCCATGCCCATTCTCGCGGGTACCCATTGCTCACGGGTAAACCCATGGGTTTGTGAAACATAACATTTACACATATGTTTCCAAATGTTTTGAAAATCAAATTTGATAAGAATGTGCATAACTTAGTACATATTGATAAATATGCGCACAATTAGTCAACTATTCACTCATTATATATTACTAATAGCATTGATATATAAAAAATTATAAAATTATACTTTTATAACTCATGAATTATTGCCGACTAATGGTTACTTACGCATTAAAATCGCAAGACCAAGTATAAACAAACTTGGCTTAATAATTGAGATATTTAATATATATATTTGATACTTTCATGATTTATATTCTTATTATAGTCTTTGATCTTAAAAATGACGTATGTGAAGATCAAAAATATCTACTAATAACTTGATAAATATTTAAATAATATAATAAATGTCAGTTTAATAAAAAAACGTCTTCACATGTATTTTGAAAGGTATAACCGTAGGTATTTTTAAATGGGTGTGGTGGGTTTACCCACGATGGGTATACATTACCCGCCACCTACCCACCACCCGCTGGTGGTTCATTTTTTCACACACGACCCGCCCGTCGGAAATAAAATGACGGGGTTACCCACCCATCACGGTGTGAATACCCGAGGGTTATGGATTTTTTCTCGCCCGTTGCCATCCCTAGATCTTGGTCAGTCAAAGACAAATGCAGCGCCAAAATTCTCGTCACCAAATGTTCCGATTCATGTAGTGGCCCATTATGAAAACTAAGAAATCAAACATGCATATTTTTCTTGAATATATCTTCATTGCCAAGACTTGTGGAGATTCTTATTCAAATGGTTGTAGCATCTAACCCTGAACAACATAAAGACCTGCAGCCTCCTCATCATTTCGATACTTTGCTTCTTGTGGGGCTTGTTGTTCGTTATGGTCATTTGAAGATAGAACCACGCGGAGAAATTTTCGAAAAACTTAAACGTAATGATATAGAGCTTTTAAAGGAGTTTAAACATAAGAAATATAGTTAACAATTTAATTAGTTAATAACAATGCCCGAACTCCCCTGCTATGTTACATCACACGAATAATAGTCTCAATGGGTAAACATATATGTTGAGGGACTGATTGTGTTATTTGTCTATTTCAGTTTAAGCATTCAAAGTATTTTTGGCTCAAGATGGATAAATGTTGATAGTTGAAGGGCTTATTTTGGCAAGTGTGGATTCTATGAAGTCGGTGTGGTCAACAATATAAAAGTTGGTCTTCTCCGGCTTCTTTCTCACTTTTTTGAATACCTCTCTCTAAAACCGTTTCTCTCTCTCTCTCTAAAGTTGTAAACCCTAATTTTGTTAGATCATTTTGATCTTGATCTTCTTATTGTTGTAATAGAACTATTATCAATATAGATAATAGATCCACAACTGAGTAGCAGTGGTGATTATTTGGTTTGATTCATTTTTCTGATTAAGATCAGTTTCTGAGTTGTAATTGATACTCAAATTGAGATTTGAGTAGTTTTTTATAATAAAATTCATAATTTCTTCATGGTATCAGAGCCAGGTTTTCTCTGTAATCGTTTTTAAAAAAATTAGGGTTTCATAAAATTTGGGGTTTTTCAAAAATAGTCAATTAGTTTTCTATTAAAACTATTTTTCCTTGTAAGATTTGTGGTTTAATTGCTCAGATCTATTGTTATTTTCAAAAACTCCTAATTTTGAAAAATTAGGGTTTCTTGATCTTGGTGATTCTACTCTCTCTGATTGATTGGTTGGTGATTAAGATTGCTTAATCATTGGATTTGGAAGTTCTGAGTTTGGTTTGTTCTAGTTTGAGGAATTAGGGTTTTATGGATCTTGTGATTGGGTGTGGTTTATTGTGATTAATCTGCTAGCCTTCTTGACTAAGTGAATCAATAAGATAGTCGGTTTGGTATTGCTTTCCGCTGCATTTCATTCAAAAGCTCTGTAACACCTCTTTATCTCTCTCTTCTTAGTGTTAATTGAGTTTGTCTGCCCTTGATCTGCCACCATGAGTGGTGTGAAAGCCGGGAAACTTCTTTTTTCCTTTCTTGTTGTTTGTTTTTATCTTTCTATTTGGTTTCTTGTATAACAACTCAAGAATTTTCATCAACCTATTTTACTATTATTACAATTATACAGGGAAATTTTTCGCTTTATTACATTACTTGCATTGTCAATATCTCAGTATGTCATGTAACTTATATAACTACAGTAGATGATTCTACTGATCACTAACTGTTGTTTCGATAAAACTAAAAGGAACTGAAAATTATCAAGTATGGTCATGTGCTATGATTTGCTTTAGAAGGAAAAATAAGATTGGTTTTATTTGATGGTTCTTGTAAAAGATCTAATACAGATGAGGTTCTTGGTAAACAGTGGGATAGGGTGAATGCAATTGTTTTGGTTGGATCTTGAATTCAATATCTGAGAAACTTTTCTTGAGTCAAATTTTTTCAAAAAGGGCTAAACATGTTTGGGGGGAATTAAAAGAAACTTATAACAAGGTTGATGGATCAATAATGTTTGGTTTACATAATCAAACTAATACTCTTAAACAAAATGGCTCTTCTATTACTGATTATTATCATAAGTTGAATGCTTTATGGAAATAGTATGATGCTATGATTGAGTTGCCTAAATGTGCTTGTAATGCTTCTGAAGGTTTTAAGAAACATAATCAGTTTTTGAAATTAATGCAATTTTTATGGGCTTAGATGATTCTTATATGCAAATTAGAAGCTCTATTTTGTCTAGAGAGACTTTTCCTGATGTGAGAAGTGCTTATGCTACCATTTCTAGTGAGGAGTCTCACAGAGTTGCTGTTGGTAGTATAGTTGGTTCTTCTCAAAGGAACCAGGCTTCTGCTTTTGTATCTAATGTGCCTAATAGCCAAAATTTTCAGAGAAGTAATCAGAATTTCAGTACTGGACCTTCAAGACCTAATAATATGAATAATAATAGACAAGGTAGGGGTTCTAGTTTGAATAATAACAGGCAAGGTGGGGTTCTGGTTTGGTGTGTGAAAATTGTGGTTTTAATGGTCATACTATTGATAGATGTTTTAAAATCATTGGATACCCTGCTGATTTTGGAAAGAAAAAGTCTGGTCAAAATTTTAAGAAACAAAGTGTTTCTAATAATAATTATGTTGGTAAAAGTTTATCTTCTGGATTTACAGATGAACAAATGGCTACTCTTATCTCTCTCATCATTGATAATAAAGTTGGAAAAAATATGCAGGCCAATATGGCAGGTACTTATTTTAATAACAGTTCTATATTTCATAAAAATTTTGAGAATTTTTTTTGTTCTAATACTAATTTTAAACCTAAACTTGTTAGTAATGGAAAAAATTGTTGATTCAGGGGCAAACCATCATATGACTTACACTGATAAGAATTAGATAATGTTCTTGACATTTCCCATCTTAAAATTAAAGTAGGTCATTTAGCAACTCGTAATTTTCATCAATGTAATTATCCATCTATTAAATTAGATGCACTGTGGTATGTGCTTAATTACACATACCTTTTGCCTTTAAAAACAAGCTAAAATAACCAAAAACGGACTTAAAATGCCAAATATATGCTTGTTTTGCTAATTGTATTATCATGAACGATAACCAAGTAAAAATGACCAAAAAAACAAAGCCAAAACGACAAAACCTGACTCGGGAATGAAAAGACGCTGTGAAAGACAATGCCAAATCCGAAGCCGGAAAGTCAATCAAGTCTAAAAGTCAACATAAAAGTCAACTAATACATGGTCAAAAGACAAATCCAACGCCAAGTCAACCCCGAAGCACCGAAAAGTAAAAGAAATAAAGTTTAGGGACAAAAATTATAAATCCCTAGAACTTTATACTTAAAGAAGCTAAAGAGAAGAAAAGAAGAAAAGTGCGTAAACAAGCCGATTTGAGCAAATTTAACTCCCAGGGCTTATTCTGTTCATGGCCCTATAACTTTGTATCAAACAAGGACGATGATGCAACTAGACATAACACTCTTGGGGACTTGTTTTGCCAAGTCCCCAAAAGTTTTAAACCACAAGGACGTACGTGGTGCAATAAGAGTTAACCAACATCAAGGCCATTTTTGCCGAAACCGTGGGAACCTTATCCCCTGTCTTTCCCAGTTATCATACAACAACCTTTTCCCGCCCAATTTGAAACCCAAAAACAACACTACACCGTGTTTGGTCACCCCCCCTCTTACCCAGTCAACCCATTCCCCCAAGGATAATACATCCCCCCCTGTCCACCACTAAAACCCTAATCCTATATTTCAATTCCCACATTTCCCCAAGCCTCATCCAACGGCTGTGATGAGTAATCTTTGAAGATTTAAAGGCCAAGATTGGTTTTTTGTGTTTTTAGCTCTCACAACACTAAACACAAGAGAGACCCGCATGGGCACTTAATAAAGGAAAAGAAAGATGAAGAGTAGACCAGAGTTTTTTGGAGTTCTTAATTTTCAGTTGTAATTTTTCGTATTTTTAAAGCATTTTCTTTTAAGTTTAATAACTTGCACTTTGTAATCTTTAGCCTGTATTTCACTATCTTGAGTAATAAAACTCAGTTTTAAAGTTTCAATTGTCTTTCATTTTCAACTTTAAGCCATTTTTTACTCAATAAGCTCTCAATAAGCTCTTTTGAGCTTATTCTTGTTAATAAGCTCAAATTCAGTGTAAAATTTGTTAAAAGCTTTTAAATATTGTTTTCCATTAAATTTAATTCATAAATGTTCAATTGAGGTTGATTTTGGAAGCTATTGAGGAAATAAGCTAATATTAGCTTATTTGAGCTTTTAGCTCAAGGTATAGAGGCTTTGGAAGCCACTTAGGTTCATGTTTTTAGGTCACTCACTCAGATAGAGTGACCTTTAAGTCTGAGACTACAAAAATTCAGGTTCACTTTCTGAATTTTATTTTGGCATTTAAAGAGCTTAATTCATTCTAGCTTATTCATTTGTAATCAATTGTTTAATCCTGCTCATTTTGCCTAAGGTTAGACTATAGATGTTGTAGTGTTAAACTTTCTAAGTCAAAGTTCATTTAGACTTCATAATTTTACAATTCTGTCAAAATTATAGAAAAGAGCTAGGAGAGAAAGTAGCTTAATCCTATTAATAAGCTAGTACTTTTAAAGCTCAAATAGCTTAATTAGGACATAATTAGTATGAGTAGATAAAATGTTTTAGCTGTTTTAGTTTTTAAATCAGTTTTTAGTTGTGCTTAAGTCTAGACAGCTTAAGTGAAGTAGTGTTTGGGTTAAGCCTTATTTGACTCTTAAAGTCAACTTCATCATGTCAAATTTTTTCATTTAGCTGAGTTTAATCATTTTACCAAGTTTAGAACAATTTTCAGAAGTTAGTGTGTGGAATTACAAAGTTTAGAGTGCAAAAACTTTGTATCAGCACCAGGGCAGTTTAAGTGTTTGAGTGAGTTTAGATTTTAGTGTCTCTTAGCATCTTATTGTTCAAAAATGGTTATTATAGGTTTAGTAATACTTAGTGAGTAGATTTAAAGGGTTCTCACATCAAAACTTAGCCTGCACTTCATTTTCTTGCCAAATGCATCAGCAACAACAGTCAAAGCTGTTGTTGCTATGCACTTTTCTAGTATCTTTTTGGGATTCATAATTAGAAGTTAGGTTTTAGAATTAAGTATTTCAGTAGATTTCCATTAGTTTTACAAAATTCATCATTTAGATTTTAATTTTAAGCTTTTTAACTTAGCTTATTTTTACCTGAAAAGTAGTGTAGCAGCATTTAGATTTCTAGCTTATTTTCTAACTTAATTTTCATTTTTAGTTGTTAATTTGAAAAACCTTTTATCTAGGCTTTTTCATTCCATAAAGGTTAGCTTAATTCTAGAAATTCAGTTCCTTAGGTTTAGTATTTAGCTTTTTAGCTTATTGAGAAAAGCTTATCTCAGTTTTGAGTTAAAACTTGTACTTTTTAAGGCCATTTTTCTTGTAAATCTTGTTAACAAGTAGCTAATTTTTGTTTAGATATCTCTTGAACACATCTTAATCTACATTTAGCTTCTTTTCTTCTCCATTTTCATCAAGAAATAAGCTGGGAAATAAGCCAAAGCTTAAAAAGCTCTCAAATCCCCTAGATTCTGTAACAGCCTTGGATAAGCTAGTTTTTTAGCTTATACAGTGGACAAAAGTGGAAAGGGTCTTCATTAAAGTTGTTAGGAATAAGCTCATCTATAGATTTGTAGTTTTAAGTTTTTGCTGATTCTCAAATTTTAATAAGCCAAAAATAAGCCTTAAGCGTAGGGTCTATTTTGTATTTTCTTCATAGTATAGGGTTACCCGTTTCTATTATAGTGTAAAATTGTTATATTTTGCCCGCCTACCTTTCACTTTACTTTTGTACACTTCCTACCCTGGACTTTTCGAAAAATAAAAAAAAGGGGGAAAGACAAGAGGCCCGGGTGAGCAAGACTCGAACCCGGGACCTCTCGATACAAACCCCCTTTTACAAACATACTTACCACTGCGCCCTTGGGTCTTTTTCGTTAAAGACCCAAGGCACTTGGTATTTATACACGTTTTAGGCTCATAAGCTAATAAGCTGTCCAAGCTTATTTACGGGCTTATTTGTTAAGCAACCTTGTGTTTTTTCATTTTTCGTAGGTAATTTATAGTATAAAGTATTTTTTGTAAATTTTTCAGAATTTTTTGTAAACGTTTAATATTTTTTATAATTTAATTTAGTTAAAAGTTTATTTAATTCATAAAAAATACAAAAATTATCAAAAAAAATATTTTGCTTTTTTAGAAAATTTTCTTTTGTCATCTAGTTTGTAGGAAAAATATAAAAATTTTCGTAAGGTAATTTTTACAACTTTTTACTTTTTAAAGAACGGTCCGGGTGCGGGATTTTG